>JBBPDI010000020.1:17061818-17089321 GCA_037974545.1 Cucumis variabilis
CCACTAAAGGCACAGAAGTAGAGAGGATTTTAGTATAGAAGGGCATGTGAAAAAAATTATAAGTTTGTATCTAATGTTTGTATGTTCTTAGTTAGATTGATAATGTTCAAAAACTAGCAAATGAATCTACTTTGCAAGAGTCTTGACTATAGGCATATGGACATATTACATATCAAGCAAATTAGAACATCCTTGTTTTCGATCATTTTTTTTCTTTCAATACTTTTTTAAGTTGTGGGTAGTAGTAATTGGACATGTCTAGTTAATTAATGATTGTTTGGACTTGATTATTACCATAAAAAAGTAGCAAAGGAGTTCTCTTTGTGAGGAATTTATTTGTAAGTTTTTCAACAAGTTTACATTGCACAACAAGGCAACTATTTAGGAAAAGAGATTTGTTATAATGTTCAAGTTATATCATTGCACATGAAATATATCATAACCATCAAATCGCATTGTTTTTTTTAGCTTACCTAAGAATTGTTATGATGTATAAATTCGTTGTCTGATCCTCAATTGTTTGTTCCCTGATTATGTTTCAAAGTTTTTGGAGAAGCATTTTCATAGTTATTCCATAGAGGATGACTACTCATTTAATATGACTACTATGTAGGCCATGAAAAATGTGCTACCTTCAGTTTTTTTTTTTTTGAAGCAATTATGACTTATGTTCATAGAAACTCTTTGTTTATGTATTCAACGAGTGATTATGGGTCTGCCATTCGAAAGTTAAAGCTTCCATTTAAATTATCTTTTTTCAAGTTGTTATTGTCGAGGTTCCTGAGATCATACTAAGATGTACAAGTTGGGATGAAGCTCCTCGTGTTGTGGCTCAAAAGTTTTTTTATTTTTCTCTTGAATTGAGAGAAGGTTGTCATTTTCTTTTTCTCACCTTATTTGTTTGTCTTATTGATTGTTTCAATAGACTTTATGCTGCTTTATCTCACTCATTTTGGATAGTGATTCATGCTTCCAAGACTTGTAGGAATTTTTGTTATGAACACTACTTTTGCCCAAATATAACTTCTTGATGTAACTTAATATGAAACTATCGAAGTTTCTTGACATATATTTCTTGTAGTGTTTCATGCTCAAACTATTTATGAAACTATTGTAGTGTTTCTTGATATATATTTCTTATAACTTCATGATATAAGAGTTGATTTGTTCTGCTGCAATCTTCTTGAAGCTCTTATCATAGGATGGTTGATTTGAAATAATTCTTACAAATATTATCAATAACTTGGTAGGAAGTGAAAGAACTCATACGACTAGCACTAGAGAAAGCCTTACTCAAATGGATGAATTTTCATCTAGAGAAAGCTAACTATGAGAAACAAGTTACAAACTTTTCATCAGATATGAAGGTTAGTCCACTGATTGTATATATTGCACATAATACTTTATAATTGATTCACGCTTTAGTAGTTTTGAATAGATTCTTGATTATAAAAATTATGTTCCTTTCAGTACCTTTACATTTCATTTATGAATGGATTCTAGATGTTTGGTCATTTAGACATAGTTAGATCTGTTCTCTTTTCAATCATGAAATTAATTGTCTTAGTTAGATCCATTTTTTTTGCCATTTTTGCTCTTGCTTCCATGTGAAGTGTGACCTCCTTGAGCATGATTTACCAATTTTCTAACTTCTGTCAATACTTGATTTTAATAATGGCTTTTCTTGAGAAAAATGTATAGTGTGTAAATTATATTCTATATGGTTGACTCATTTTAGGACTTAGAACTGAACTCAAAATTTTGTATAACCACATTATTGAAATTCTGTTAAAGCCCTTACATTAACAAGAGAAATTATACTTAAAGTATTTAGTGAGGCTGTGTTTTATATATTGATTACACAATCAAAATTTTCATTTGTAGGATGGAGAGGCATATACGTAACTGCTATGCTCTTGCATCAAAGTTCTCTGGTCCAAATTTTTTCAACACAGGTGAGAAACGTCATTTTTCCCATCATGTTTGTTTCATACAAAACCATTTCTAGCAATATTAAAATGCTTAATAAACAATGTTTGACCACTTGCTTTATCCAAGGCAATAATGTATAGGGTGTGATCCTTAACGATAAGAATGCCTCATGATGGTCTTTGATGGAGGGCCCTATCTGCCAGTCTCAAATTATTTTGTTACTAATTTATTTCTGCCTTTATGTGTGTGTGTATAATTTATTTTCTTGTTTCTTTTGTCTTGTGGCATGAAAGGCTTGTCAAACTTCCTTTGAAGATTGGTAGAAAGAGAAAAGTTTTCTTTAAATGTTGATTTTTAACCTCCTAGCATTTGTCGATGTGGTTCTACCATTTATTCAGATGGCTATATTGAGGGTTTACTTCAATTCATGGCGACAACAACCTCACTCAAACCAAAATAAAATAAAATAAAATAAAGATGATGATCACCGACCATTGAATTTGAAACCATATAAAGCGTTCTTGCAATACTCTTTGAAGATACTGTCCTACACCTATACATGAGAATGTCCCTTCAATTAAACATTGAAAGGAACTTTTTCACTAGTTTCATATTTAGTTTGTTTCCCTTAAATAGTCTGACTCCCTCCAACATTTTATTATGTCATATTTTTTATATATGAAAGGAAGCCTAAATTTATCATGCTTATAGCCTATTAAGTTAATCATCTGCAAAGTGTGACTGCATTCTGAACTTCGTAGATTTCTAGATTTATATGTTCATTTTGTCCTGCAGACTGTCGAATTATTCCTTCAAAAATCTAATAGTTTTGCTGTTGATATAGCTAAACTAAAACTTATAAGACAGTATTATGATGATGTCTTCCAGATTGCTTTTGAGGTTGGCCACCAGGAGGTCTTCCAGATTCTTCTTATCTCCGGTATGTGGATGTGTTGTCTCTTTTCTTTCCTTCCAATGCCTACTAATTCTAAACTAAAGTAATTTTTGTTGTACATCTTGTGTTCTATGTAACTGCATTATTCCTTAAACATTTTATATTAAATCAACGCAAAAAATTTGTTTCTTTGGTAAACTTAGATGATTAGTAAGTACAAGAAGTGTAATTTATTTAAGTATTGCTTTTCCTTTAATCCCAGCTTTTAAAATTAATCAATATGGTCCATTTTTTATATTTTTGTTTGTAATAAACGGACATAACATGCTATAAAGTCACATATGTTATTGGGTGGCAGAATATGAGAAAGATAAGGGTAAAAATGGTTACTTCTTAAAATTTCAGAGATCAAAATGAGACTTCAACAATAACGTTTTTTTTAAGCTATCGTAACTAAAATTTCTTGTAGTGTATAGAATAATTTTGAAAAAGGAAAAAACCCACAAATCCATAATGTGAAATACTAAAATACCCCAGTCAACACGAAATTAATTGGCCACACACGTGCGAATAATGTTCTTCTAAACGATCATGTACTACAGTCTAAACGATGGTTTTGATCATGATATACGATCATGTAGTTCATTTTAAATGATGGAAAAAAGGCTTCATGTCACGCCCTACCTAAGGTCACTCTATGCAATCAAGTGGAGGCGTGACCGCCTAGACATTCAGCACATATCTCCTCCCGAGATAACATGTTGAATGACTCGTAAGCGGAATAAATACAACATTTATTCTAAGCACATGATAAAGACTTTTACCACTTGCAAAAGAACTTGATTTGAAATGTCAACTTCATTTATATTTAGCAAAGATTACATCTTACATAAGTACAAAAGAGTTTTCACAAAATAAACATATACAAAATCTAAAAAACAACATTTTGCTCTTCTCGCCTAACTCTACATACTATACAAGCTGATAACTATTATTACTGACAAGATGATGCGACACAATTATGGAATGGTAGACACTCAATCAACAACTCAGACATTGGATATATCCTTCGCTACTCGGCGGGGGGGGGGGGGAGGGGTAATAAAACATAACATTTGAAAGAATTTATCACGTCCCACACCAAATGGCACTTCATGCCGACGAGATGAAGGCATGACGCCTAGACACTCATCGCATATCTTCTAGTGAGATGATGTGCTTAACGCCTAGTAATCAGAACAACTACTTATGTTGTCCTTTTGTAAAGTCATTGCCTCAAACTTAAACTTTCTTATTGCAACATAAATTTACAACTTTTGGGTTTTGCTCCATCAACTAGTACTTTTACATAATACAACTCAACTTTACCTCCTAGGCGATAAACTTGAATACCAATATTAATGCAGCAGAATAACATAACCTCTTCTCTTTATTAACTTAACACTTTTACAAAGTTTAAACTTTACAATTTACATTCCTTTTCTTGTAAAATGTAAAATCTAAGGCTGACTTCTGGTCCACCTTTCTTTGTCCACTGTCTAATGTTGCTCTTTATGGCGGGACACTTAGAGGTGTAAGGACCTCTTCCTTCTTGATCACCCATCAACCATTTCAAGGACAACCTTTAGGGCTTTCTTTTTGTTGCTCGATTCTTTGGCTCTTTGGTCTTATTTATAGTGACCTTTCACATCCATGGTTTACTTTCGTGCTTTTACATGTCACCTTTCCATTCCACTACGCTATGTGTCAAAATCGCAACCTTTCAAACTCAAGATTAGCAATTGTGCGACATTTGTTTAATCCAGTCAACAAGTCAGCCGATCAAAATTTGAAATCTGCGGCAAACTAAGCATACGATTCAACCTTCCGTCGCATTTTTGGGAAAATGTTTTGGAAAATGTGAGAGAAATAAATTCATTAAAATTTTTGTTAAAACAAGTATTGAAGACTGTCAATTGCAACAAAAAGCTTAGATTGCAAAGAGTGCAACAAGGCTTGGCGGGGATTCAACTACTATGCCTCCCTTATAGTACATTTTGAACATTTTCAGCTCTTGCAGGCTTGCATATGAAAATGTTGAAACATCACACCTAAGCTTTATGTGTTAAAAAGAAAAGCAACTAGCTAAACTATATCGAGACATAAAGATAAGATAAATTGGGGGTATTTGGGCATACAGCCATAGGCGAACATGCCCTGGACAACTATGCTTGTCACACTTTACCCCACTTAAACAGTTGACATTCTTGTCGTCTGATGAAGCTTGAACCCTTCCATCTTCTGCATCTAAGCTTTTAGGTCTTCGACACATTCCCAACTAGTTTCTTCTACATGAAGGTTCTTTTAATTTACCAAGTACTCGTGGATCCTTCTTGTGGACTTTGGCCCTTTCTCACTTGCTCGACCAGGATTTCTTCAACTTCTTTATCCTCTTTCTGACTGAGATCAATGGTTGGTGTAACTATGACATTACACTACATGTCATCAGGTTCTTTGTGGCAGGGTTTCAAGTTACTCACATGAATTACTCGGTGAATTTTCATCCATGTGGGCAACGCCACTCTGTAAGATGTAATCCCTACTCTTTTCAGTACTTCAATCGGTCTCTCGTATCTCCTCACGAAGCATTGGTCTTTACGTTCTTGGAATCAAAGCTATTTTGGTTGCAGTTTAATAAGGACCTGGTCTTCCACCCGAAACTTAAAAGGGCCTCACTTCTTATCTGCCCACTTCTTCATCCACTTTGAGGCTTTCTCCATATAGGCTCGAGCGATGTCTGTTGTTTGTCTCAATTTTCTGGTAAAGTTGTAAGCCTGGGGATTCTTTTCTGCATAGGGGTGATCAACGAGGTATGGCAATACAAGTTGCCTACCACAAACTATCTCAAATGAGCTTCTCCCAGTTGATGAGCTTGTATGAGCATTAAAGAAAAATTGGGCTACATCCAACAACTCAACCCAATTTTTCTGCCTTGTATTAACAAATGACACAGATATTCTTCTAGCAAACAGTTGAATCGCTCTGTCTGACCATCTGTCTGAGGATGGTAGCTTAAGGACACATTCAGACTTGTCCCTAAGAAAGTAAATAGTTCGGTTTAAAAAGTTCCAATGAACCTACCATCTCGGTCATTCACGATGCTTGTTGGTACACTTCATAACTTGACAATATGTTTGAAGAACAACTAGACCATCAATTTGGTAGAACACAACTTGGTAGTGGGAATGAAAGTAGCATATTTTGAAAACTGATCTATGATGACAAAGATGATCTCATAATCACTTACTTTAGGGAGATGGGTGATGAAGTTGATAGAAATACTCTCCCACGGTCTGGTTTGAACTGGCAAAGATTCGAAAAGTCAAGCAATTTTCACTTTTTCGATTTTATTCTGTTGACAAAAGAGACATGTCTTCGTGTATTGCATGACGTCGTCTCTCATATTAGGCCAAAAGTAGCACTTCTTCACTAAGGCAGTTCTCTGCCATCTGGGGTGGTCAGCTCAAAGAGTGTCGTGACACGTGTAATAGTTTCTTCCTTAGATCCTCTCCTTTAGGGACCTACAATCGCTTCCCCTTTGCTACTAATATGCCATCTTCAACTCCAAACTGTCTTGTTTTACCTGCTTTAGCCAAATTCATGACATTCTGAGTGGCAGAGTCTCTTTGTAAAAATTCTCTCAAAACATTGAACATTAAGCCCTCAATCTAGCTTGCGTGAAGGTGCGCTAACATGTATAGTAGCATGTTTGTTTCTTCAACTAACCGTATCGACTGCCCGATTGCTCACCTCTTTCTTATACGCAAACTCGAAATCAAACTCGACTAGAAATTCTTGCCTCCTTACTTTTTTCAAAGTCAACTTCGGCTGGGTAAAGAAATGCAATATAGCACTGTTGTCTGTCTTTACAACAAAAGTAAACCTTAGTAAATATTGTCTCTAGGCCCGCAGACAATGTACCACTCCAACCATCTCCTTTTCAGACACTGTGTACCTCCTTTCTACAACTTTGAGTTTTCTACTTTCATAAGTGATGGGGTGTCCATTCTGTAGAAGAACACCGCTCAACGCATAATCAGACGCATTCGTCTCCACTTCAAACTGTTAGGTCATATTGATGATCCTAAGAACTGGCCTCTTGATCATAGCTTGCTTCAACTAGTCGAAGAAGGCCTGGCATTTGAGGGTTTAATTCCATGGACTGTATTTTTTCAATAACTGGGTCAGCAGACTTCCTCTTTTAGAGAATTCTTCCACGGATCGCAAGTAATAGTTAGCTAATCTGAGAAAGAAGCGCAAGTCAGTGACTATCTTGGCACTCCCTAATCATGTATGCAGCAACCTTCTCCTCCTCCATACTATTTTGGCCACACTTAATCACATGACCCATAAAATTTATGTGTTATTACGCAAAGGAATACTTTTCCCTCTTGACATACAGTTTGTTTTCCTTTAGTTTCTAAAAAATTCTTTGAAGGTGGTCTTTGTGTTCTTCCATCAAGGAGCTATAGACCACTATATCGTTCAGATAGACCACCATAAACTTGTCAAGATATTGGTAGAAGACCTAGTTCATCAGTGTACAAAAAGTTGTAGGCGCATTGGTAAGGCCAATGGCATAACAAGGAATTCGAATACCCCATACCTCGTGACACAAGTCATTTTAGGCTTAACTCCTTTGGTAATTTTTACTTGATAATAACCCGACCGTAGGCCTAGCTTTGAAAAATACTTTGCCCTATGTAGTTGGTCAAACAAGTCAGTGATTATGGGAAGCGGGTATCTGTTGTAGACTGTGATCTTATTCAGGGCACCATAGTCAATGCATAACTGTAAACTTCCATCCTTCTTCTTTTGGAACAGGATAGGAACTTCATATGGAGCTTTCACAGGTCTAATAAATCCTACATTCAATAAATCATCTAACTATTTTTGTAGTTCAACCAACTTCAGTGGCGCCATACGACTTCAAACCTTTGACAAAACAGAAAATTTTGTCCTTTTTCTGACATATCTCGTATATCTTGCATCAGACCCACAAACTGTTTCAAATAGACCCGAATGTTGTCGATGTGCTTCAATTTGTGCAGTTTTCAAAATTTTGACATTCTCAGGGAAGAATTGCAAACGAAGTTCTTTCTTTAGAGCGTCTCACATGTCAATTGTGCAACAACCTTCTTGGATATCAACGTATCAGGACCTTCACCATAACTTTGCATCTTCAAACAGATGCATGGTCACCAATGCCACTTTGGCCTCTTCAGTAACTATACGGGTGGCCTTGAATTACTATTCGATATCAAAGATGACATTTTCTGCCAACAGGGATGGCTCCTCTAGCTGGAGCCTGGTTTGCTAACGATTGTATTGTAAGGTTCACCTTCATGTTCACCTATGTGATTTAATTCCTCAGAACATTGAAGGTAGCTAAAAAATTCTTAGTCATGTCGTTTATTATTTCCAACATATTCTTGTGCGAGTTATCTCGCTCAATAACTCATTTTTCCATTTGGGAAGCAGAGCTTGACGAATTTCCTTCACGCTCTTAGGTGACGTTTTTCCTTCTTACAATTCAGCATTCTAGAGTATCAACTCTAGTCAGCAATTCTTGTATGGGTAATCCATCGAGACGACCGGACACCTCATCAATACAATTGGCTTTCTTGGTAACTTCCTCGAGTCACTTTTCTAAGAGATGGATGGAATCAGGAACTACCAGCAGGTAAAGCATCTACTCTTCGAGTCTAACAAGTCGTTCATTATGGGTCTTGCTAGACTGTTTCACAACTGACATCTTTCTGTCTTAAATTGTCAACTATCCAGTTTGGTTCTGATACCACTTCTCACAATCGTAACCTTTTAAACTCGAGACGAGCGATTGTGAAGCACTTGTTGACCCAGTCAATAACTTAGTCGATCAAAATTCGAAATCTGTGGACAAACTCAGCGTACTATTCAACCTCCCATCACATTTTTGGAAAAATATTTTAGAAAACGTGAGAGAGAAATAAATTTATTGAAATCGTTGTTAAAACAAGCATTGAAGGCTATCGATTACAACAAAAATCTTAGATTGCAACGAGTACAATAAGGCTTGGGCAGGGATTCAATTACTATTCCTCCCTTATAGTACATATTGAACATTTTGAGCTCTAGTAGACTTGCATATGAAAATGTCGAAACATCACACCTAAATTTTATGACTTAAAAAAGTAAGCGACTAGCTAAACTATATACAAGACATAAAGATAAGTTAAATTTGGGGTATTTGGGCACATGGCCATAGGTAAACATGCCCTGAACAAGTATGCTCGTTACACTATGCAACCAACCCAGACTTGACACATAAGTGCAACGTCAGTTACAAGTAGATACTTCTTTTGAGACTCCAACCTTATCTCCATGGAAAGCTAAACTTCTAGTCATCTAACTTCTTCTTGGGAAGCCATGGAACATTAACTTCGCCTTAGTGGGTTATCCAATCACACTATACAAATGTTCCTCTTATCAACATAATGTCTACCTTATCGCAATCGTACTTAGGTGTAGGTATTTCTCTTTGCATCACTACACCAAACGCTTAGTTCTTATCATTTGTCACGTTCTTCTTTCTCGCCAACTAAACCTTTTTGCATTGCTTACTTCAACGCGATAGTACTTAGGCTCACACATTTCTCTTTGCATTATCTTTTGTTGAATCGTATCCTTTTCTGCGGAACGCTTCTTTCTTACACTTGTCAAAATCACCATCCTTGGAAGAGTTCTCCTTCAACAAGACTCCCTTTTTTTTTATCGAGATCTCATAGAATTAGACAAAAGATTTTAGTAAGTAGGATTTTTCACCAACACATTTGATAATTACACCTTTGCCATAACACATTGCAAATTCTTTTTACTGTACCATGTGGTAGAAGCAAGCATGTGTTTGATAGAAATAGGGGTTCAAATCAGAAAACCATTTCAATGCGCTAGGTGATTCATACATTCAAACCTCTTTAGTAAATATTTATGAATCATATAGAAAATCGTTCTTGTATATCATTCATCATAAATCATATTGCATAATGCATTTTAAAATTCATAATGCTGAATCATTATGGATATTAAATTTTATCTTTGTACCCTCCTCAGCTCAAGTGTTTATCACACTCTTTTGCTAAGTTTTGGCTGTGCACAGTAATCTCAATGTGATAGCAGATTTTTCATCAATTACATTACACACAACACATGTTTAAATGGAAGGATACACAACAAGCAAATGGCATCTTATACCAGATCACACAACAAGTATAAGACATTCTATTTTAGAACACACAGCAAGAATAGGGCATCTTATCCTATATCACACTGCAAGGATAAGACATTCCACACCAGAACACACAGCAAGTGTGATGTATCTCATCGCGTAGAGTACTAAAGACCGTTTCTCAAGAATGCAATTTCATTTTGAAACCCAATTCATTTGCAAACCCAATTCATTTTAAAGATTTGAGAGACATAATAGAATTTATTGAAATTATAAACTAAAGAGAGAAATATATATAGATATATATGCACAAACATAGTGGAAATTCATTTATTTTGAAAATATTTAAAGAAAAACCACTCACAATTAGTAACCTTCTTCTTGTGGAGCTCATAGTCTAGAATCCCTTGTACTTCCTTGAAATTTCTTATTAAAATTAAGCTCATCGCAGCTCACCAAAAATCTTTGGAACTCCTTCAACTTTTCTCAAGTAAATACAAGTTAAAAGTAAGGTCCAAAAATAGCAAGACTTCTCCTATTTATAATCGTCTATAATGAAGTTTTCTAAACTGAAATCATGACTTATGCCCGTCGATGAGATTTAACAAATGTTAAAATGCCACGTGTTACTACCATCTCTTATACTGAACTCAATTGGATGGTAAAGTCAATCCAGTTTGTCGACCTTATGACATCAGCTACTTCATGATAAAGGAAGATCAATTCAGTTTGTTGACCTTATGACATTAGCTACTTCATGATGAAGGAAGTTGTCAACGCGTAGCTCTTCTGAACGCATATCTAGAACGACTTACACAGTTTGCTTTTCAACACCTCCAGTCGCCAACTCCCATCGCATAACCAATTCTTATCATGTGCAGTCTCATTGTCACACCTTGTCCTGAGCACCTGTTTGCTTGGCCCAAAACGTGGCGTGAAGTCAACCGATATCATTGACTTTCAGAATGGCACTAGCTGACCCAAACTTAACTCTCAAACAAAGAGCAACGACAGAAGCTATAATACCAAAACTTTAAATAAGTTTAAGTACATACAAAATACGACATTTTAAAATCAAACCTACAACTAAACTTTCTAAAACCTAAATCTGAAATCTCAAGAACCAACTAAACAAAATTACAAGATAACAAGAGATCTTATTTACAAACTAAACCATAGCACCAGATTCCCAAACTTAAGTCTAATATTACAAAGACTAACAAAAGCATGTAAATAAAACACGTACAACAACGGAACCAACTCTTCAGCAATTAGATATTAGCGAATCAGGGTTTGAAAACGATGAGCTAAACGAGCTTAGTGAGTGATAACTTTTCTAAAAACATTTCAAAATCTAAATCATAAGCCTTAAAAATAATGCTTCAAAAATCTTTGAACAATAAACCACAAATTAAAATTATAACGTGAAAGTTTAACTTTAAAACATTTAAAAGAAAATAGTAACATAAAACTTTACTTTTCCTGCTCGAAAACCAAGTATCTGCTCGTACGATATAATAGAGATTACTCGATACCAGCTCGTCCATAAATATTAAAGATGGACATCATCAGTCGAGGTAGGCATCCATAACTCATTCCAACAAATAAGTGTCCTTACTTGTCTTTGGTGCTCTTTAATCCTGCCCCCTTAAGGATAAATTTTAAGCCATCTCGATTTAGATTAAACATTATAAAATCATAAACCTTAAACATCCTTGAATAAGCTTTAAACAATATTCCTTTGATAAACTTTATTTTCCAATAAGTTTAAACATTTAACATGTAAACAGTATGCTAAAAAAACCACCGTTAAACAATAACATTGCGCAAAAGTTTTTCCATAACATGCTTTAAAATTATTCATGACATAGCTTAAACATTTTAGATAAATCATTCATAAAGCATGACTTAAGAACATGCTTCAGATCACTTTAATAAAAACATTTTTCACTCACAGATATAAACTTAAATCTTCAGCTTTTAAATATGCTCGATCTCTTATTGACCTAAAAATATGGTAAAATATTTCAATTAATTCCCTTTTACCAAGAAAATATTAAAAGTGTACTTAGAAAATCGAAAAATCATCAAAACGCCTCATCACACTATCTAACACATATGGGTAGGTGGCAGAAACTTGGTCACACGCTGGGCTGTCCTCGTGCTAACCTTGCAAGAGGTTTGCTGCACGCGCTGGGCATGCTGGCGTGCTAACCTGACACATAGGCACGTTGTGTGCCTCACTTGGCTGCATATCTAGTGTCTCGTGAAATCCTTTTTCGCTTGTTGCCATGGTCGTGTGCACCTGGTGCACAAGCCATGCATCCAATGCCAACCACCATGCACAAGAAACCTCTCTGACCAAAACGTCAAGCCCATCTTGCCTAGCATGTATAGCACTGAGCTACTGCCCATAACATTAATTTTCGTTCAGAATGCATTATCGGATTTTGAAAAATCATAACTTAAAATGCATAATTCTTTTGACAATGCTTTGTTTACAAAGTTTCTCTTAAATGACTTAAATCTTTTACCTTTAAATTTTAGCTTTCGATTCTAAAGGATGAGCTTTATAACCCTTTGGAATCCACCTTGCATAGAATCACCCAAAAACTGAGCTTCCTCACTTTCTTTAACTCAAACTCATCTTTCCCCTACTAAAAAACATCTGACAGCCATAATCTGGAAACCAGACTCAGAATGTGATCTTTTGAGCGTAATTTCAACCAAAACATATGAGTAAAATTGATAAAATGCTCAACTTAAGTGACCTATTTATAGTGAACCTTGCATGAATCTTTATTGATGAAGGGATAAAAGCCCTATTGCAGCAGAAGATTTTACAGGACCATTCCTTAAATTAATTTAGGAATCTTAAAATACCAGTGCATTGACAAAATTTTAGAATCAAAATTCTAAATAAAAAATAAGCATGCTTTTAAATTAAAAGATATAGAGAACTTACTTTTGATGATGTCTCTGAATCTACAAATCACTGAATTAGGGACACCACCCATCAGAGACCTTCCTATTCTTTGGGATGAGATTGGTTTGTGGGAACCAATTGGGATGGAAAAAAATTTAGAGAATTTTGAGATAATTTTTTTTTTGTAGAGAGAAAATTGGCCTTGACTTTTTTTATTGATGAATTTGGTTAAAGAAAACTGTTTTCTTTCAGATATTTATAACTCTCCTTCTTTCTTGGAATAGGAAAATGAGTAGGAAAGAATAATGAGACTCTATTATCAAATCTACTAATTAATTAACAATTAATCAATTAGTTAATAATTAATTAAATCATATTTAATTAATATTTTATTAAAATCTTATTTGAATGAATATCTCTCAAATATCTTATAGATTTATATCAATATAATTAATTAAATCATATTTAATTAATATTTCATTCATACCTTATTTGAATGAACATCTTTACAATATCTTATATATTTATATTAATATAATTAATTAAATTATATTTAATTAATATTTCATTCAAAATCCTATTTGAATGAATATCTCTGCAATACTTGATAGATTTAATTAAATCAAATTTAATTATATAAAAGTTAACTATTAATTAATTCTCCAATTAATTAATAGCTAAATGAAATATCTTATATTTAACTAAAATTAAATTTGAATCATATTCAAACATAAGTTTCTCTCATAACCAATAATTTTAATATGAATTCAATTCACATTAAATTAATATTTCAACTCATTCAAATATTTTATCTCTCATAAATTAATTTTGAATCATTTCCAAAATTAAATTTATATAATAATGTTTCACAAACTTTATATTATAATGTATCATTATACACTAAACTAATTCCCAAAGTAATTTTGAACATTTCAAATTACAACCAATATAAATAAATTTTATTACCCTTTACGAGTTAGGAAGGGGACCTAATGGACAGACAGATCAGAAGCTCCAACGATATGAGATTAATTGGCTAAACTCATTAACCACATTAATCATTTCATTAACTGTGTGTACACTCCACTAAAGACTCACAGTTCAACTCTTTTCACTATAGATATATTTTTGTGTCCACAGATATAGACTAATAATAGTAAGTTAGCCCTTCACGAGTGTTCGTAACACCAACTGGGTCAATTTACCATTTTATCCCAGAGTTACCTTTAATCCTTAAATACCAGTGCTCCTCCAATGAACAACCTGTTTATGGTTCTACCAATAAACAGAAAACCCTCTCGTGTCATAGAGAGGGTAAGACCCTTTTTTCAAGACATGGACACACCATTTAAGGAAACACTCATCTACTTATCCTAAAGTAGGAAAGGAGTGAATTTCATTGTGTGTAATTATGTTCCTAGCTCCCTACTCGATCTTGTCTCCAAAACAATAAATCTTATTGAGTCGACGATCTGATCACTCTCACTCGTACAAATCAAAGGACAATTCATCGCAAGTTGGAGTTCAGACTACACTCAGAATTAATACTAAGTTACTTAGGTCATCCTAGTGAAATAGAAACCTAACTAGTTAACGGAGTTACATCTAGTGGTTACTATTTCTCGGTTCGGTCTTATGCAAACTCATTGAATAGAATACTCTCACTAGCATGCCAACTATACGAACGCATTGGATAATTGTGTTTGTATCAAATACAAAGTGAGTCATATCCATAGTGTTACCAGGATAAGGAACCCAGCCTTATCCCTATACTATAGACCCTTTAAGCTAATCTTGAACATTGATCCCTGTATGTTTCTACCATACTGTTCAAGACTCATTAAATAGCTTATAATGTTAGTTTATTGGATTTGGGTTATTAAGACAAAACTAATAATATAATCAATAACAATTATTACAATAATAACACTTTATTAATAACGATCAATGGAGTATATTTACAATCTACGAGTTTTAGGACATAAATCTCAATAATTGACACCTCAACCAGCCAAAATATAAGGTAAGCATGCAAGGACACAAGTAAAGCACTTCATTGACTTCACCTCTTCATCAATTTGTCAAACCCAAATGCCAAATGTCCCTTGACAAGTCCAAAACACCTAGTGACATTGCCTTGCTAACCTCAAATATTTGGAAATAGTACAAATAAAGATCTACATCTAAATCATTTAGTATTTTTATCCTAAAGATTCTTGAGAAGAAAACTTTGGTAAAATATGTGATAGCAACCAATGGCTAATGGTTTGGCCTTAACCTCTTTTTATACTATTCTTAAAACAACTTAGTTATCCTCAAACTCTTATCCACTTGCTAGCTCTCCCTCTTAGTGGTGCATGTGTAAGCTTAAGGTTTAACCTAAACATGTTTAACTTAAACACAACACGTGGCCCATTAACATACTTATGAAATTTCTGCAAAGTCTCCTTATTTCTTCTTGCCAAACTTTCCTTCTCATGTAAATTCCTTATTGCGTAATTACACTTAACCTTCAAAAGTCTTCCTTGTGAACTACCTTAAACATCAACTTCTTAGTGCCTAACCTTCTTCCAAAATGCATTCTTTCCAAAACACCTAAATTAGAACACTTAGTCAAAATTTTAGTTTTTAACTATTTAATTTAGGTGTGGGTCTTACACAATGTATAAATATTTGCATTACGCTTCAGTCTGAGCAACAAGGACAAATCTGTATATTCTCGAAGGTCGTTGTTACAGTAGTCTAAATGCAAAGCAATGAGACTTGTGTAAAGAATGATTCCGAGAACCTCAACGAAAGGAATGATTGTTGACTAATGTGTATGTTTATATGAAATGTTGAACTTATGTGATTATTAAGTAAAATGATGTTTAGAAAAAGTATTTTGCATACAAGGATTTTCATAAAATCTCATTGAGTCTATTAACTTACATTTTAAAGTTTTATCTTCCAGGATAGGATTCAAATGTTAAGGCCAAATAAGAATCTTAAGATTGAGTGTCCTTGGCATTTAGTGAGAAGTATGTCAAGGCATTTTACTTCTTTTAAGTGTTAAATTGTGTTATTCTATTATGTTGTGAACCTGATTGTAAAACCCTTAGCTTAAGTTCAATAAAGATGGTTTTGAGTATACTATTTTCCATTAAGTCCTTATATCGCCTAAAAAATTAATTAAGTTTCAAGTTAAGATTGAGTGTCCTTGGCATTTAGCGCGTTAGAGATACTCAAGTCACACTGCGTCTTGTATGATAAGCAAGGTTGTCAATGGAGCAGGGTGTGACAACTTGGTATCAAGGCATGATTTTGGAAAACCTAGTGGTTTGAAGTGTATATTTGGATCTAAATGTTTTAAGTTATTTTTGTAGGAGATAGTAGAAATAGTTATGCGGCCAAAGAAGAGCAAGATAAAGGACAACCACTGAGCCCACAATGGACTTAGAGCCGCATTCAGTAAATCCAAATGTGAGAAGAGAGCAAGAGGAAGTAGTGTATGATAGAGTTGCTCAAAGATTGATAGATGTTATGGGGCATTAACTAGAAAAGAAGTTTGGAATTGAGAGGTAGAGCTTACGAGTGTGTCTTTATAAGATACGCTGAAAATCGTAAACCCTATAAGTTCAATGACTTAGAAAATAAAGTAATCATATGATCATACAACGTAGATTTTTTCGAAGATAGATTTCCTTTTAAATCTAGAAATAGTAGGGGCTCAAGTTCAAGTATTCTACCTTCAAGTGGAATCCAAATCCAAGATAAGGAAGTAGATCCTGAACCTAGAAGAAGTAAGAGAACGAGAAACATAAAATACTTTGGAGAAGACTTCAAAATGTACAATGTAGAAGATCCTAAAGATCTAACAGTTGCCTTTTCCTCAATAGATACCAACTTTTTGCAAGAACGTATAAATGATGAAATGGACTCTCTTGAATCTAATAGGACTTGACACCTAGTTGACCTACCCCTGGTTGCAAAGCAATAGGCTGTAAATTGGGTTTCGAGGAAAAAACTCTAACCTAATGGGTCAGTAGAGAAGTATAAGTCTAAAGTAGTAGCGAAATGTTTTAGATAGGGAAAAAATTGATTTCTTTTACACTTTCTCTCCAATTACTAGAATCACCTCAATTAGAGTGTTGATTTCTATAGCTACTCAAAACAATCTCTTAATACATTAGATGGATGTTAAAACTTCCTTCCTAAACAGTGATTTAGAAGAAGAGATCTATATGGAACAACATGAAAGTTTCATAGTTCTTGGTCTAGAATCTAAACTTTGTAAAGTAGATAAATCCATCTATGGCTTCAAACAAGCTCCTAAGCAATGACTATATTTATGTATAATGTATGGTCCAACCAATAAACAGAAACCCCTCCC
This sequence comes from Cucumis variabilis, assembly GCA_037974545.1. Lineage (NCBI taxonomy): Eukaryota > Viridiplantae > Streptophyta > Magnoliopsida > Cucurbitales > Cucurbitaceae > Cucumis > Cucumis variabilis. Next base: position 17,079,190 of record JBBPDI010000020.1, read on the forward strand.
GTGCCATAGAGAGGGTAGGACCCTTTGTTCAAGTCTTGGAGACACCATTTAAGGAAACACTCATCTACTTACCCTGAAGTTGAGAATGAGTTAATTCCATCTTGTGTGATTATGTTTCTAACTCTCCACTTAGTCCTGTCTCCAAAATGATAAGTATATTAAGTCTATAACCTGGCCACTCTCACTCATACAAATCAAATGACAATCTCTCGTGAATAAAAGTTCATAATACACTCAGGATTAAGACTAGGTTACCTAGGTCATCCTAATGAAATAAAAATCCAGCTAGTTAATGGAGTTTCATCTAGTGGTTACTATTTCGTGGTCTGATCTTATGTAAATTCATTGCATAGGATACCCTTACTCCCATGTCACTTACACGAATGCGTTAGATCATTATTTTTGTATCGAATACAAAGTGAGTCGTATCCATTGTGTTACTAGGATAAGGTACCCAAACTTATTCTCATACTATAGACCATTTAAGTTGTATCTTGAACATTGATTCCTGTATGTCTCTACATACTATTCAAACTCATCAAATAGCTTAGGTTGTTAGTATATTGGATTTAGGTTATTAAGATAAAATAAATAATATAATCAATAACATTTATTAAAATACTAACACTTTATTAATAACTATCAATGGATTATATTTACTACCTACGAGTTCTATGATATAAAATCCAACAAACGCCCACTTGGATAAAACTCTAATCTTTATGGGATGTACATAATAAAGTAATCCTCAAACATTAAAAATGGTAAAATGTAAAATTATATTACATAAAACGAATATATATAAATACAATAAACAAAGGCATCCTCATACCAATTACACATCTCCCACTTGCCCTAGATTATCTAATGTACATATCTCGCAAATTTAGACTTTTTAGATGACCCTCGAACTCTTTAGCAATGAGAGTCTTCGTAAATGGATTCACAATGTTTTGCTCCAAAATGATCTTGGTGACGGTCACATCCCCTCGTTGCACAATCTCCCATATCAGATGAGACTTCCTCTCTATGTATTTTCCTCATTTGTGGTTGCAAAGTTCTTTAAAGTTGGCTACTGCACCACTGTTATCATAATATAAAGTGATGGGCATGTTCATGTTTGGAACAACTTCCAAATCATGTAGGAACTTTCTGAGCCAAACTGCTTCTTTTGTTCTTCATAAGCAACGACGTATTCAATCTCCATAGTAGAGTCTGCAATGCATCCGTACTTGATGCTACACCATACCACAGTTTTCTTGTTTATGATGAGCACTGATCCTGACATAGATTTCCTAGAATCAATATCGGTTTAGAAATTAGATTCAATGTATCCTATAAAGATCAAATCCTTAGCTCTATACACAAGCATGTAGTCTCTCGTTCTCCTAAGATATTTGAGAATAATTTTAACCGTCGTCCATTGACCTAACTCTAGGTTAGGCTAATACCTACTGACTATTCTCACTATATAACAAGTGTAGAGCATAACATACATTAAGTTGCCCACAGCTGAGGCATAGGGAATACGTCACATATCCTCAATTTCTTGAGGTGTCTTAGGACACTGTTTCTTAGACAAGTGAACCCCACGCCTGAATGATAATAAATCCTTCTTATAGTTCTCCATCGAATATCAAACCAACATTTTGTTTATATACGTTATATAAGATAGTGCTAACGTTTTGTTCTTACAATCGCTTATGATTTGGATCCCAAGAACATATTATTCTTCTCCCAAATTTTTCATTTGGAATTGGATCATTAGTCAAGTTTAAATGTCAGTTCGATATCCTACATAATTTTCATTGAAAAGGATATCGTCCACATAAAGTACTAAGGAAACTACTTTACCTTTGTTGATTTTCTTGTATAAACAAGGTTTAACAATGTTTTGGTCAAAATCATAAGATTTGATCGCAGTATCAAACCTAATATTCCAAGATCTAGATACTTGTTTCAACTCATAAATGGATCGATTTAGCTTGAAAACTTTTTGCTTCTGGCCTTGAGTTATGAACCCTTTAGGTTGAGACATAAAGATACTCTCTTCAAGATTGCCATTCAAAAAAGTAGTCTTGACATTCATTTGCCAACATAGCAATAGGGACATAATCATTAAATGTGGCTATGGACAAGAAGATCCTTATAGGCTTTAACATAGCAATAGGGGAAAGGGTTTCCTCATAGTCAACCCCTTCCCTTTGGGTATACCTTTTGCTACAAGCCTAGCTTTGAAGGTTGTACATTCCTAGTTAAATCTCTCTTTCACTTATAGATCCACTTGCACCCTATAGGTTTCACCTCTTTAGGTAGATCTACAAGATTCCATACTGAATTGAAGTACATAGACTCTATTTCAAGGTCCATGGCTTTGACCCATTGGTTCTTGTTTACATCATTCATTACTTGTTTATAGGACAATGAATTCTCAACGCTATCATTTAGTATGACAACCTAAGTTTCAGTTAAATCCAAGTAATGATTAGGTTGTAATACAATTCTTCCACAGCGTCGAGGCATTCTTAACGATTAAGAAGGATGAGACTGACCTAATGTGTTGGTTTCATCAACTCTTAATGAGGAACCAACTTCATCAACAATCTTTGTCGATTCATCAGTAGCTTCATTTAATACTAACTTGCTTCGTGGTTAATGGTCTCTCATATGGTCTTCTTCCAAGAAAGTAGCACTAATCGATACAAACACTCTATTTTCTTGTGGATCAAAGAATAAACCTCTTCTCGTTTCTTTAGGATAATCAACAAATTGGCATAAACTTGAACGAGGTTCCAACTTCTTGAAATTTTTCACTAGGCAATTTAGCATACACTACTACAAAACAAGCAATACTTGACGCCTGTAGTATTGAAATACTTGACGCTTCTAATAAAAACTATCAAGTAACATAAAAACATCAAGAATAACAAATAGTAAAAAAAGACATAAATTTTTTATTTTAAATACTTGACAATTTAAAAGCATCAAGATTAGTGGTAATTACTTGACATTTTTTTAAATGAAATGTCAACTAATATATATTGTCACCATTTTTCTAAAAGAAATAAAATTTTCCCTTTTTTTATTTCCCCAAATTTTCCATTTCCCCCAACTTCTAAAAAAAACCCTAAGTTCTTCCTGCAATCCTTTTCCCTCTTCCTCGATTTTCTCCCATCACCAAACGACCACCTCCCCATTTGTCTTCCCCATTACTCTCCCCATTCCTGAGCCACCACCTTCAATCGTCTGTTGACAGTTTTTGTTCATCTTTTCCGTTCGTGCACCGCCACATCCTCATTCGTTAACGTCCATCTGAGTCATATTCATGTTCAATCAAAATACAGAGCAAGCGAAGATGAGGAGATCCGAATGCCATCCTCTTCTTAAAGAAACAAGAGTGGTTAAGTTCTCCCATGGCTTCTCTATGGCAAAGATGGAGACTTTAACCTCTGTATGCGACACCGTACTTCCTCCGCTACCGTTCGATTCACCAACCACTGCTTTAATTGCAGATAAGGCATTTTAGGAAGTATCCAGTGCGAAATCCTTAATTTCTGTAGAGGTAAGTTGATTTATCGACTGAATGAACAAATTGAAGAAGAAGAAAATGAAGGAATTGTTTTTTTAAATTGGGGTTCTTTTTTTAAATTTACTTTTTATTCTAAAAATGTTTATGTAATTATACTAGTTATTTATTTCATTATTATTTAAATGAGGATCTTTGCACTAACCTATCAAAAAGTTGTATTAACTCTGTTATTGTTGCTCATGTCAGCTGAATCATTTGATTATTTGAAAGTTGTTGCTCTAAAATCTTGCAATTCGGACACAATAGTTCGCATAATTCATTAATCTGTAGAAGATGGTTGATTTCCTCTTGCTTCATTTTTTGGAATGCTCAAATGTAAGTGTTTAATAATCTTCTTATTTAAAAATGGAGCTTCCCATTCAACTCAGTAGTGGATGTTAGTTTTCAGATATGTATAGGTACTTTAGCCATTGATCTAGTCTGTTGCCTGTGCTTCTGCCTTATACATTAGTCCCAAAAGTGGAAGAATTGAATAGGAGACCATTAGCAATGCTAGAGACGACATCCTCTGGTGATTCCTTTATTATCATCAAATGCATCAACTGGCTATGCAATATGCTGTTGTTGGGAGAGATATAGTTCTCCTCTAAGGCTATGACCACCATCTACTTCCCCTATTTTCTAATCTAATTTTTGTACTCCATTAGCTTATCCTTTGATTAGGTTGAAATCTGGTGAGTTCTTACTGCTTATTATTAGACATGTAAATGAGAGAGGAAGGCAGCTTCTTGAAGAGAAATCAGCCTCCTTTATTTAGCATCCATTCAATTCAACTCCATCTTGATCCAAAGTAGAGATGAATAGCACTGCATATCCAAACTCGTTGGGTTGTTAACTCGCCAAACTTGTATGAAACTTGAAAAGTGGTAGTGTTTATTCAGATTCTAGCATTGCTTCAACAAACTTTTCCTGATCTAGTCTATGTCATATAAAAGTCACTTTCTATAGCATCTTAATCTAACATTTTGTAAAACATGCTATGGTAAATGTTCAGCATGACTTCTTAATATGATAAAAAGTTAAAAATTAATAAGCTTCATAAGTGAAAAATAATCTGCTGCTGGATTCTATGAAATATCCTCCAATGGAAAATTTTCTATCACACTGCCTTCTGTTTCTACTGTAACTTCCTCTTCACTTCTTCTCTATATAACTCCCATCTTACTACTTATTATTAGTAAAACTAATATGTCGTACTTGAGTTCTTTTTAAACAATCTCACTTTTTTTTCTTGCATTTTTTATCAGTCTGGTTTAGATAACGTTGGTGGCTTTCATTTTCGTCCGTTGAAGAGAACATTTATTCTAGTAAGTGTTCTAATCATCCTTTTTTTTTTGGGTTCATGAATTTCATTCTTATCAATTAGATAGAAGATTTTGTATTTCCATTTCTATCTTTCTTCCTTCTGTAGGTACCACTACAACTTTGACTTCTATTTTTTCCACGTAGAAGAGAGGACTCATTTAGAAATGGTTGGGAATGTTTCCAAAAAATTTCAATGTGGATTAGCATAATTTAGTACTCTTGATCTGAAATTTACTTTAAAATACATGTACATACATGTGCCAAATAAATACCTGTTGAGTTTTGTGGAAGTTTTGTAACTTGTTTTGTATCATTCTTTTAGATATCATGATTGCACTTGTGGAAGTTCTACATTTTTTATGACATAGTTTGAGAAATTACATCTTTGTTGACCCATCCCTTATAAAATGTATTGCTTCTTCTCTGGGTACCAAGGTATATTTTTCACTGTTATTTCTACCTTCATTTGTAGTTTATTAAGTTTTATTTTGCTTATGCCATTGCCTTTATATATATAGTTTCTTTAGTATTAGAATTGGAAGTTAAAGTTCTTAGTTTTAATGCTATTCTTATTGTTTCATTTGTAGTTTATTAAGTTTTATTTTGCTTATGCCATTGCCTTTATATATATAGTTTCTTTAGTCTTAGAATTGAAAGTTAAAGTTCTTAGTTTTAATGCTATTCTTATTGTTTTTATAGATTTCAAGGAGTTGAGGATAACAATTCCTGAAACTTTGATCAGTTTCAAGTTATCTAAGAGTGTTGTGGTGCTTGGTGGAGGGTGTTGTTTCTGTTTCTTTTTATTACATATACTTGTGTTTTATGATTAAGAGTGATGTTCATAACTCATTTTGTAATATGAATAAGAACGATATGTTTCTATGTCGTAAGTATGTAAATGACCAATTATATGTATATGTTCAATGATATATATGCAATTTGTTAGTTATTTGATTGAAAGTTTGGATTGATTCAAGAAATGTAAATAGTTCAATTGATCATGTTGTATATCATTGTTAGACTTCAAAAAAGGTGCAATATAATTATATGGGTATTTCAAATTGTATAATTTTTCATTTGCAAAGAAAAAAAAAGTCTTGACATGCAAAACGTGTACCGCAATACTTAGGGTCTTCTCCAACACAGACCGACGTCGCCGAAAACCCTTACAAACATCACGAAAGGCTATCATGACATCGTACATGACGTTAGCATCCAAGTCGCAGAACGCCCGTTAGGTATACTTTCCTCGACATACCTCACTCACACATCAGTGAAACTTTCTCCCACGCACGATCCAGTACATCGCATAAGGCTATCGCGTACGTCGACAAAAATGGATTAACGCCGACATTGCTTTTAGCGATGTCTTTTTTTGGCATTGCGATAAGTTCGCTTTCTTGTAGTGGTGTCAAGAATAAACAAATTCTTTATGTTTATAAATTGTCAAGTATAATTTTACTCAATGCGTAAAAATTGTCAAACAAAAACCCTCTTTATTCTTGACATTGGATTACTTGACGTCTAAAAAGTGTTAAGTAATTTCTTATACTTGACACTTTTTACCTGTCCAGTATACTTGTACTTTATTCTTAAAAACTATTAAGTAAACTTTCCTTATTCTTAACATTGGATTACTTGACGCATTGAAAAGCGTCAAGTAAATAAATATTTGATAATTAAAAAGCGTCAAGTATTGCCAGTTTTTAAGTAGTGATAGCTCATCATTGAATGAACCATGTCGAACAGGGTTTTATTTCTCATTTCTGATACACCATTTTGTTAAGGTGTACCAGGTGTTGAGAGTTGGAATTGGATTCCATGTTCTATCATATAGTCTTGGAATCTCAAATCCATGTACTCTCCACCTCGAGTAGATCGTAGTATTTTAAACTTCAGTCTTATAGTCCTTGAACTTTTCAAGAGCTTTAGACTTATGCTCTATTAAGTATAAATAATCATACCTTGAATAATCATCTATAAAAGAGATGTAGTATTGAAGACCTCTTCTAGCTTTTACATTCATCGAACCACAGAGGTCTGGATGTATAAGTTCTATGAGCTTTTTGGCCCTAAAACCTTTTCCTATAAAAGGTCTTTTAGTCATCTTCCCATTCAAGACAAGATTCACATGGAGGTAATGAATCATCTTCTAACTCATTTAGAAGTTCATTCTTTATTAATCTCCTGATTCTATCGAAAGTAATGTGACCTAATCTTAAATGCCAAAGATAGGTATTGTTATTCAAAGAAATTCTTTGTCTTTTATTTTGAGTGTTAGCAGTTTTAAAAATCTCATGATTTAAAATTTCTTTCTTTTCATTAGATCTTAATATGTATAAGTTGTTTTCAAACATAGCTGAACAAATATGTACACCATTCTTAAAGTGAAGGCTTCATTTAAAGAAAAAGATATTTAATAAGATTGTTTAAGTAAACAAGAAATCGATACAAGATTCATTTTAATCTTAGAAACTATATACAAATTTTCTAAGATCTATTTCTAAAAAACAACTTCACATTTCCTACTGCACGAGCTGAAATGACATCTCTCGTTCCAACCTTGAGTCTCATCTCATCCTCCTCAAGCTTTTGGAAGGAGCTAGTTTCCTGTAAAGAAGAACAAACATGGTTAGTCGCTCATGGATCAACTATCCAGTCCTTTTGGTCATTTTTTACTAAACAAATTTCTAAAACAAGTAAATCATATTTACCTTCCTTTTCCTTCTTCTTTTCACCAATGTACTTGGGGTAGTTCCTCTTCCAGTGTCCATCCACATTACAGTGGAAGCACTTTACCTTGTCGGCTACCTTAGCCTTCCCTTTGCCCTTAGCAGCAGCAACATGACCGTTTTCCTTCCCTCCTTTCTTTTTTTAGATTCTCTTTAACCTTGGGAATGAAGTTGCAAACTTGATTGCAGAGGATGAACCTTTCTAAAACCTCATAGAATGGGCAAGATTTGCCTCTCCTTCTTTTTGTCCCTTACTTTTCATAAAAGACTGAAAAGTCTGCAACTCATTTAGGAGGATAGTCATGTTGTACTCTATCTTATTCATTATCGCATTACTACGAAATGGAAGAAAGCTCTTTGGAAGAGATTCTAAGATAATGGACACTTGACTCTGCTAATCAATGACCGCTCGTTTATTTCTGCAACATTGAAGTGGACTATCATGTCCATAACATATTTTATATTAGATTAACCCTCCTTTATATGGGCATTATAAACGTATTTAATGGCCTCACATTGGATTTGAATGGATGGTTGCACAAACATCTTCTAGAGGGAGTCCATAATTTGACGTGTAGTGACCATGGACTCATGCTTCTTGCTCAGTTCGTCAGACATACTGACCAAGATATAGAGGTGGGCCTTATCATTGGCCTTTGTCCAACAGTAGTATGCATTCCTGATAGTTTGGGATGCATTTTGAGCAAGGGAAGGAGGACAGTCCTCTATTAAGACGAAGCGTAGATCATTGACTACTAGAATTATATTCAGGTTCAACTTCCACGTCGCATAATTCTAATTAGTTAATTTTTTGTTTTAAGGTAGTGCAATAATTGAAAAAGTCATGTTAAAATAAAAAATAATTGACCTTATTAGTTATCTTTGTCTTAACTCATTACACAAAATAATTCAATCAATTCATGAAAAAGAAACAATCAAAGAACCCTAATCAAACAAATGATTTAGTTTTTGCAACAATACTTCAAAAGTTTAGAGCAACAACAATAAAAGGGTGATCAACTACTCCTCTTCTGAATTTAGAAAATCTCGACTAATTACTAATATTAGAATAACTCTTATTCCTATAGTTCTTAGCTACTGTTGTTCAGTCAAAGATTCATTCACTAACTTAATTCATTCCATAAGTGTGACCCTACCATTTTTCGGATCCCAGAGGTACACTTCAACAGGCTACCGCTAGGAAAGACAACTGTTGAAGATTAACCTAAGAAACCCTATCCATTTTTGGAGTTTGCGTTGTTTCAACTTCTATGGTTGCTTTAGGACAACAGATAGGCAAATCATAGAAATATCATGATGTAATCTAATGGAGGAGACTGTAGGATACGTTGACATGCGTCTTTCTCTCACATACTATGAACATTTCCTCGATTTATTCACCTTGTTATTGATCCATACAAACACAAAGCCGAGTATGGATCTCAGGTGTGAACATGTAAGGACGTGAGAGTTTAAAATTTGATATATCATATATACCATTTTTCTCCTACTAAAATGTTCTATTAATTTAGGGTATGTTAAACTTAGCTAAATTCCGACTAAATGAAACTTACTATGTCAATTCTTATTATAACTCTTATAACAAAACTTTACTCTAAAGTTTCTAGGTGTATTAAACCGTTTAGTTTACCTAATGTCGTCTTATGCTAATCGGAATAAGGTTAATTCAACGCTAGCTCTAGGTTAGTTCCAAGGTAAGAGGTGTTCCGTAAACCGTCAACTTAAGTATCCCTATCTTTAGAAAGAATTTTATCAGTGGAGTTCCCTTATAACCTTAAATCATATTTTTCCTACTTAGTTTCATTAAATTAAAATAAGACATAATTCTAATCCTATTAGAATTAATCTGATCTTAGGTCTATTTAATTTTAAACAATTTAAAATTAAATCAAATTCATCCTAAGATCGTATGTTTGCATGCAACTCTTTATTATAGATTGACAGTTTCTAATTATCAAATTTTATAACTATTATAAAATTAATTAATTAGTCGTATAATATGTATACTATGGTTTAATTAAGTAAAATTGAATTATAATTAAATAATAAACCATGCAACATTCAAAACATTACAATAATATAACAAATATATTAAACTATGGATGTAATATGCTCAAAATTGATTTTCATCTTAATTAATATAACACTTATATTCAAAATATTTCATGAAAATTAATCAAGCATACACAAGATATTAATTTAAATATAACATATTATATTTAACTAAGTAATGTCATGCATTATAAAAATCAACATACTTTAAATAACTCATGAAATTCATAATCATGCATTAATATCATACGTTATAACACATATAATATATAAATTGTTGGGATTTATGTCCTAAAACTCGTAGATTGTAGATATAATCCATTGACTGTTATTAATAAAGTGTTATCATTGTAATGATTGTTATTGATTATAATATTAGTTTTGTCTTAATAACCTAAATCCAATAAACTAACATCCTAAGCTGTTTAATGAG
>JBBPDI010000020.1:17089421-17105558 GCA_037974545.1 Cucumis variabilis
TTTTGCCAATGTACCGGTATTTTAAGATTCCAAAATTAAATTGAGTAATGGTTCTTTAATTCTTCCACTGCCATAGGACTTTTATCCATTCAACGACGTGCCTCTACACACATCACAGATTGGTACAAGTTTCGCGACGTTGCATCATAGATTATCTAAAGATTTTGCGACGTTAACCACGCAACGTCGTGAAAAGTGGAAAACGAATTTATTACGTTTCCCTTTTTGCGACGTGTGTCAGAGGCACGTCGTGGATTGGTACACTTTTCGCGACATTACGTGGGACACGTCATGGAAACGTGAAACATTTCATTTCCATGTATACTTTTCGCGACGTGAAAGCGCCCCTGCGTCACGGAAATTGTACCAATCGAATTTATTAGGAGGATGTTCCACGACGTTCTTAGAAATGCATTGTGGAAAGTGTAAAACCAAATTAAATATTCAGCTTTCTGCGACGTAATGAAGACCGACGTCGCAGAAAGTCTCAATCAAAACAAAACGTTTTGATTTTTCGCGATGTAAGGGTTGTGTGCATCGCAGAAAGTGGGATCGACAACATGCTGGATTCAACGTCGATAAAAAAGCACTTAACGCCGACGTGGCTTTAAGCGACGTCGTTTTTGGCATCGCGACATGTCTATTTTCATGTCGTGCAAAGGCAATGAGAAAATCCAACATTTTGTTGAATAATCTCACTAACTTTAGATGATCGCCATTTGGTGAAGACAAAAAGCCCACTGGAGAAAGTGGACTTTGAGTTGCTGGACTATGATACTGCATGTGAATTCCTAATAAAATAACCCTTTCATTTGGTGAAAAAAGTTTTTTTGGGGTCATTATGAGAGTTTGGGCAGGATTTTTTACTTCGTTCACAATAATTTTCCTCTCCAAAATTCTCAACTTCCAAGCTCAATTCCTCTTTATTTTCATATCTTTCTCTCTCCCAATTTCTTCATCAAATGGATCCCACAACCCGATTTTAAGTCCAAGGGATTATAGGTTAACTCTAGTGGTGGTGTGGGTTGAATACGATGAAAATTTTCAAAAAATTGAAGCTACGAAGGTTAATTTCTCAAAACACTAAAATTTGTATTAATTTAGGGTTTTATGTTAATTTAAGTCCAATCGAGGTAGAATTTTGGTTCGTATTCCATTGTGCATGTCTAAATTCCATCATTTATAAGTGATAATTTCAACCTTGAATGTTCTTCAATGTCCAATATATCTATTAACAAAAAAAAATTAAGGATTTTTTAGGTTAATTTTCATAAATATAGCAAATCAACAAAATATTTATGGTCCGTGTAACAAAATGAAACTGGTCATTTAATATTTCAGGTTTGTCCTTCTTTTTTATCGTCTTTCTTCTCTCCCTCTTTTGAGATTTTTTTTCTTTCCATCGTCTTATTCTCTTTTTTGTCGTTTTTTTTTCAAACTATTATATGGTTTAAGATCGTGTATCAAATTTAAAAGATCTATTTTTTTCAACCTATTATTTGGTTGTTTCAAATATAAAAGATAGTAAAAAAATCATTGAAATATTGGATAGTCAAATCTAAATGATCGTGTTCAAAAAAATTTTAAAGCATCATTTAGATTTGGGTAGCCAAATTTAAAAAATCAAATCTAAACAATCGTGTGCCAAAATAACTCAATCTAAATGATTGTGTACAAAGAATCTTTAAAAAAGAAATTTAGATTTGGGTAGACAAATTTAAAGGATCAAATCTAAATGATCAAGTTCCAAATATAAATTATCATATATAAACGATTGTGTACCAAATCTAAATGATCGTGTACTAAATAAATCTTGAAAAAAAATCATTATTTGACTATGTTAGGATATTTTGACAACATAGTTTTTCATTATTTATTTAATGAATAAAATTCTTTTTGGCAGCTCCTATCATGAAGGAATCTGCATAAGGATTGTTCCTTATTTTGTGGTGAGAAGATCGTGTGTAACATAAAGATACGGTAAGTATCTGAGATAAAATCAAATAGAGAAAAATGTATCTAGGGTTGATGTGAGTGACAACGATCTTTTTAGAAGAAACGAAAACAACAAAGGTGTTAGGCTTCATGTATGTTTTTCTCTAATATTGAATCACCATGAGTTACAGGTTGGTATGTGATTGTACATAAAATGTTGAGGAATATGTTGACAAGAAAACTGGAGAATTGGAGAATCAATTCTGAACATCAGGGGGAGTCGATGCCAGTCTAAGAAGCATGTCGACAAGAAGATTGATGAAGTTGTGGAATCAGCTCTAGAATTCAGGGGGAGCCTGAATCAATCATTGATGAGATTTGTACACTGTTCAGGGGGAGCCTAAATTTTATGTTTAGTTTTTATATGACTATTCATGTGTAACTTGTGTGATAAGTTGCTTATCAAGAATCTCAAATAAAATTTCTCATCTGAGCTAAGAAGCTTTCCAGATGTAGGCTTATTTGCCGAACTGGATTAACAAAGTGCACTGTTACATTGTCTTTTATATGCTCTAGTTACACATATAGTTAAATGCTTGTGGTATAACTAAAAGGTATTTACAATATCTATCTTTTCAGACTACTTAAATTTAAACGATCAAACCTAAATGATCGTCTACCAAAAAAATTATAAAAAAAATCGTCTAGATAATTTGGTTAACCAATCAATTAGATTTGGCTACCCAAATTTAAATGATCGTGTAACAAAAAAATCTTGAAAAAAAAATCATTTAGATTTGCCACCAAATCTAAACAATCATTTTTCAAATATATTATGTGCTAAATGCCAATTAATCATGGGCATTTTTTGTATTTTTCATTGTGGGCTTGTGGATTTTTTCCATTTTTGAAATTGTTCTCTACCATGTAAATATTTTTCTAGTTTGTTATATTTTTAAAAATACCTTATATATATATATATATATATATATATATAATTCATAATCTATAACCTAACAAGAACTTCTAATATGATAGTCATTTCAACCTTGACTTTCTTTTAAATCATGTTAGTCCCAATTGAAATGAATATTATGTTAATCTTCTTTTGTTTTTCTTTTTCAATTAAAAAGATGCCTTTTATACGAGAATCGCATAGTGATGTTTAGAAACTAAATGACTATACACAACCAAGAAAATAGATCAATAATACCTCAAATCTCTAATAGAACTATTCTAAAGTTATTTTATAATTACAAAATATATTATATATTTTATAATTAATTTTGTTGCTATTTATTTGTATGATTATAACTCTTTAGATTAATTATTTTTTTAAAAATGTTGTAGTATTAGTTGGTAAATTTTTACATAAAATATGGTTAAAGAATTAAAAAGAAAAAAATTAGTAGCACACATCAAAAGACTATTTGTTTAAGAAAATGAGTTTGAGAATCATTGTTGTTTCTTATTTATAAAACAAATTTATTTGGAAACATTTGTTTATAATAAACTATATAGCTCATATTATTATAAAGCCTCAAAGGGCAAGGAAAGAATTATACTTCTTTAGAGCTAAATGAAGGAACACGTCAAAGAAATTATAGAATCATTCTTTGCACACTTGGCAATGTTGTTGCACTTTTGCCCATTATCTCGCCTGAGGTATAGTATTTCACGTAGTCAAGTCGCGTATTATTTATCTCGCCAAGTGGACAAAACGCCTGGTGATCAGAACGTAAAATGAAAAAACAAAATTGGTTAAGAAATGGTTGAGTCGCGAATCACACCTCTTTAAGACTTTTCGCAGCTCTGCTCCTTTGTACAAACAGAATTATAGCTCGTTGTCCCCAAGATAAAATAGTCTTTGTTCTTCAATTGATTTTGTATCGAAATCAATTGAAATCTTAACACTCAAATAAACGCTCACAATTACTCGGTAAGCTCAAAGAAGAAGTTTTAGAGAGAGTATTTCTTGCTTATGAAAATTTTTCGTGCGTATTATGAAAGGATGAAGAGAGTGTATAAATAGTGTGAGGAAATTAATAGACCGTTAGAAATTAACTTTGAGAAATTAATTTGTAACCTTTTATTTTTATGGAGGGGTTATGTTGACTTATTAAATATTAAACGGTAATAAAATGTTTGATTACTTTTAATTATGTAATAAAGACCATGACTTTAATATGTCTCATCATGTTTGCCATCTCGCCTAGGATGTTAACATATGCGATGAGATGGTCTAACTTTTCTCATAGCTCATGTTATCGCATAGTCGTGATCAATATTACATAGTTGAAAATTAAAACACGAAAGACTCTCAAGTTTTCATTTGCATAACGTTTGAAACATACTATATCGCATAGCTTAGTCTTATCGCATACCATAAAAAATTAGTGTTTAAAACACGTTTAAATCATAGCTATATAGCATAGCTTGGTTTTCTCACATAAATAATTTTTCATTCAACAATCCCCACATGAAATTTTTTTACTATCAATCCCTCACTTGAAAATTTTGAAAACATTTACATCGAGCAGTATCTATTTATATAATGTTATGCTTAAGTAGAGGTGTCTATTGACTTGAACCTTTATTTAGTGATAATTGTTTAAATTATTGTAAAGTAACTTATAGTTTTGAACTTTACTTCTAACGCAATTTCACACATAAGATTATTCGAGTGAAGTTCTAAAATAACATGTGCTTTATGGCCTTGCACATGTATCACACTTTAGTGAATGCTCTAGGAATTTGCCTAAGATTCCATAGGAAGTGGTCCTGATTTACACATTCACAAAGGTGAATCTATCAAGAGTACTCCTGTAGCTAGGTACCCTACTTGATATCAAGTATATATTTCATTAAGAACAAAGTTCAGCCTTCTCATACGCTTCAGGATGTCATGCTAGTCACTGAATCATAAGAATGGAACTCATAATAATTTAGCCTGGTTTTCATCACATTTCTTGGATCGGTTATTACCCATTAAGCTTGTTTTGTGGGATCTCCCGTCTTTCAAGTTGGGTTTACCTAACAGTAATTCAAGTTTCAATAGGCTTGAGTCCTATTCTTTCTGGGGTTTTAAAAACCTTCTCTCTTGCTAGTCCTTTCGTTAAAGAATCAGACAAGTTGTCATCAGATCGTACATAATCCACTATCACTGCACTAGTAGTGAGAAATTCTCTAATGATACTATGCTTACAACGTATATGTCGTCTTTTACCGTTATAGTAATGGTTCTAAATTTTTGCGATAGCTGCAGTACTATCATAATGTTTTTGAATAATTTAACACTAGAGTCATAAGGTGTACAAGTTGGTTTGCTATCGAAGTAGTTATGCTTCTTTAGAATCTTTTTCTATGTAATGAGATTGATCTAAGCAAATTTCATCTTCAGTTCTTGTAGTCTTGATACCTAGGATTACATCAACTTCTTCTAAGTCTTTCATGTCAAAGCTTGCACTCAACATAGATTTTACATCATTTATGACATGTAAGTTTGATCCAAAGATTAACATGTCATCTACTTATAAGCATATGATAATACATAACTTATCTTCAATTTTATAGTAGATACATTTGTCGCTCTCATTTACTTTGAATCCTTTCAACATAATTAAGTTGTCAAAATTTTTGTGCCATTGCTTAGGAGCTTGTTTTAGGTCATAAAGGGATTTATCTAGTTTACAGACTTTGGCTTCTTGACCGTGAACTATAAAACCTTTAGGTTGTTCCAAAAAAGTCTCTTCTTCTAAATCACCATTTAGGAAAGCAATTTTGATATTCATTTGATGGATTAAGAGAGTTTTAGTGCAACTATAGATATCAACACTTTAATTGAGGTAATTCTAGTGACCAAGAAAAAAGTATCAAAGAAGTCTATGTTTTTCCTTTGCCTAAAACCTTTAGCTACTAATCTAGTCTTATACTTATCTACTGATCCATCAAGTAAGGGTGTGAGAATATGGGTTGAACCCGAATAATCAAAACTATCTAACCCATATTATAAGGGTTGGATTGGGTTAGGTTAATATATGAGTTAGGTTGGGTTAAAAAAAATTGATTTTTTCAGGTTAGGTTGGGTCTTGGGTCGCATAGCTTGGTTTTCTTGCATAAATAATTTTTCATTTAATAGGCAATCACATCAGCAAGCAAATTAAACGAGCAAGGGGATAACACCAACTTCAATGCAACCAAAGCTAGACATCAACGAGGAAGGAGACATTCTCTACAATATATCCAACAACAATTTTCACTCCCAACGTCTATCTTCTTCAACATTTGTTTTACAGTTTGGAGGTTGTTAGGATTCCAAAATTAGTTGACGATAACCTTCTCCATGGGATTGTTTTAACATTATATACCATCAACATGTTGTAAAGTTGTAGATGAAAATTTATTTAAAAATTAATTTTGAAATATTTTTATATAATTAATTTTTTACTATTATGAACGTTATCGTTTATTTTTTACCATTTTGTCCTTTAAAACCATTTCGATCGTTACAACAATTACAGTACTATTTATCACATTGAACCTCCGTAATATATATAGCATACCTCTCTCTTATTTCTACACGTCAAAACAAAATACACATTCCTCTTCTCTCACCTTCTACCTCATATTCTCTCCCTTTTTATTTTCTTCTAATTTTGTTTTTCGAGCAAGTATCTTTTAGAGTGTTGGTATTCCGTTCGATTTTAGTACAACTCCAAACAAAGAACAAACACTATTTTATCTTGGGACAATGAAGCAATTTCAGGACTATTTGCATAGCAAACATATTCGTGAAACGTCTTAAAGACAGTGAGATTTGCCACTCAACCATACTACTAACAAGTTTTTATTTTGCAATTTTATTCTTATGACGTATAGCTCCACCAAAGTGTAACAACAATTTAAAGATATTTTGATTCTGTTACAATGGTTGGATCAATCTAGAGTGATATGACGACTTCAGATCTCAATCGACCATTCCACTTTGAAAGAGCTCATTTTAAGCGTTGGAAGTAGAAGATGTTCTTCTTCTTAACCATGAAGAAAGTCGTTGCCACATGCACTACCGAAAAATCAACAATTTCAAAAGATGAACCAACTGAGAAGGAGATCCTAAGTCTCAACGCATGGAAAAAGTCATATTTCATTGGTAAGAATTAAATTCTGAATGAACTTACTAACGAATTATATGACCACTATAGTACTATGTCCACTGCAAAGAAAGTTTGGGATGCATTACAGAAGAAGTATGATATGGAAGAGGTCAAATCTAAGAAGTATGTGGTAAGTTGGTATTTGTGGTATTAGATGACTAATGATTGATCAGTAGAAGAGTAATCGCACGAATTGCAGAAGACCACTAATGAAATAATAAGTGAAGATATGCCACTTAATGAACAATTTCAAGTTGTTATTATTGACAAGTTACCTTAACTGTGGAAGGATTTTAAATATACCCTAAGTCACTAGACGAAGAAGTTCTCCTTAGAGAGTTTGATCACTCAATTGAGAATTGAGGAGGAAAGCCAATAAGCATGACTAAAAGGTGGAGGTAAACGTTGTCCCTAGAAAGGATTCCACTACTGTTTTGAAATCAGATCTGAAACTAAAAGGAAAGAAAATGAAAGCTAAGAACCGTGGTCCCAACAACTAGAAGAATTCTCAGAAACCCCAATCTTGAAGTACGATACAATTTCTATGTTTTAATTGTAATAAACCTAGACATTAAGCTAGAAATTATAGAAACAAGAAGCGTATGTCCCGTTGCGCAGGCAAACCTGATAGAAGAAGATTTAGTAACTATGATAACATAGATAAATGCAATTGGGGGCTGAAGGAGCCACCAAGTGCATCACGACATGTCTGTTATGACCTTAGTCTTTTAGAAAATATAATGAAACTAAGGATAATAATATTCTCCTAGGGGATCATTACACAACCAAAGTAGCTGACATTGAGGAAGTGAAGTTGAAATTCACCTCTGGCAAGTCACTCATCCTGAAGAAAGTTCTGCACACTCCTAAAATTCGAAAGAACCTGGTCTTGGGCTATCTCCTCAACAAAGCGAGATTTACTCAAACCATAGGATCATATCTCTTTACTAAAAAATAATGTATTTGTGGGGAAATGTTATGCAACTGATGACATGTTTAAACTCAATTTAGAAATGAATAAGAAATAAGCTTTTGCTTACATGTTTCCATCTTTTAAATTTTGGCATGTTAGGCTTTTTCATGTAAATAAAAGGTTAATTAGCAACATGAGTAGGTTAAACATGATTACTAAATTATCTTTGCATGAATTTGACAAATGTGATGGTTGTAGTCAAGCTAAGATAACTTAAGACTTCGCATAAATCTGTATCAAGGGTAATTGAGCCTCTATAATTGATTCATCTTATTTATGTGAATTTGATGGCATGACAACTAGGAATAATAAAAGTTATTTTATAACCTTTATAGATGATTGTTCTGACTTCACTTTTATTCACTTGATTAAGAATAAAAGTGATACATTTGACATGTTTAAAGTGTTTATAACTTAGAAATTCTGTTCAATAAGAGAATTAAGAGATTTCGTAGTGATAGAGGAACATAATATGAATTTGTTGCCTTTAATGAGTTTTATAACTCAAAAGGAATAATACATTAAAAAGTTGTACTTTACTCTCCAGAAATGAATGAAAAAGCTTAAAGAAAAAAATAGAACTCTAATTGAGTTAGTAGTCGCTATTTTACTAGATTCATGAGCAACACCATCTTAGTGGGATGAAATAATTAAGACATTCTGCTATGTTCTTAATAGAATTCCTAAAACAAATAACACAACTTCACCTTACGAAGTCCTCAAGAATAAAACATCAAACTTGTCTTTATCTAAAAATCTGGGATTGTCTAGTCTATATTAGAATTCCTGATCCTAAGAGAAGAAAATTAGCCAGTCAAGCATATGTGTGTGTCTTTATAAGATATGTTGAAACCAGTAAAACCTAGTTCTTTGCCTTAGAAAATAAGACAATAAAAAAAATTAAACGATGTCGATTTCTTTAAAGTTAGTTTTTCTTTTAAATCTAGAAATAGTGAGGGTCTTAATAGTAAGTCTAGTGGGGGCTCAAGTTCATTAAAATCCTTAATAATAGGCCCCTAGTACTGTTTAATCCTTTTCATGATTATTTTCTGATCCGATCTTTTTATTACTTATTAATATGACTTATTTTTGTCTTCGGCAAAAGGTATGTTTATATACAGTACTTGCATTGTAGTGGATATAGTTTAGTGGTAAGAGTGTGATTCATTCTATTAATCCCTTAATAGTTAAGGGATCCTTCCATTGATTAATATTCTGATCAAAAACTTTATTTCTAAAAGGATTTAATCCTTTACCTCTCGATGAAAGATTTGAGGAAAACTAAAACTTCTCGTGATTTGTATCCAAAAATTTGTTATAAATTGAAAAAATTGGATCATGAAATTATGAAACATAATTTTATTGAATTGAATCAATACTTATAATTGAAGGAATCCATGGATAAAGGTGAAATTTTTTCTAATCATAACTAAATCTTCAATTTTTTTCTGTCTAAGGGAGATTGAATCAAAACAAAATAGCTATTAAACAATGTATTTGGTCTAATAGAGATGTTAACATCGCTTTCTAGCTTGTCAGAAGCAAAATCCATTTTCTAAGGAATTCTATTAATAGCTTACCTTCAATTAGGATAAAAAAAAGTAGATTCTGAACCTAGAAGAAGCAAGAGAGTGAGAACCACAAAAACTTTGGAGAAGACTTCGAAACGTACAATGTAGAAAAAGATCCTAAAGATATAAAAGAAGTCTTATCCTCAATAGATGCCAACTTATGGCAAAAAGCTATTAATGGTGAAATGGATTCTCTTAAAACAAATAGAACTTGGCACCTAGTTAACCTACCCCCTGGCTGCAAAGTAAATAGGCTTTAAATGAGTTTTAAGGAAGAAACTCAAACCTTATAGATTAGTAGACAAGAATAAAGCTAGACTGGTAGCAAAGACTTTACATAAAGGGAAAGCATAGATTTTTTTACACATTCTCCCCAGTAACTAGAATCACCTCAATCAGAGTGTTGATTTCTATAGGTGCCTTCAACAATCTCCTAGTACATCAAATGGATATTACGATTGTCTTTCTAAACGGTGATTTAAAAGAAGAGATCTATATGAAACAACCTGAAAGTTTTATAATTCATGATCAAGAGTCTAAAGTTTGTAAGCTAGATAAATCCCTCTATGGCCTAAAAAAAGCTTCAAAGCAATGACATGAAAAGTTGATAATCTAATCATGTCTAAGGGATTCCAAGCAAATGAGAGTGATAAATGCATTTACTATAAGTTTGAAAATTACTTATGCACTATCATATGCTTATATGCATATGACATGTTAATCTTTGGATCAAATTTGCACATCATAAATGATATAAAATTAAATATGTGTGCAAATTTTGACATGAAAAACTTAAGAGAGGCTAATGTAATATTAGGTATCAAAATTACTAAATTTGAAAAGAGAAATTGTTTAGATCAGTCTCATTACATAGAGAAGGTTCTAAAGAAATATAATACTTTGATAGCAAACTCAGCCTGTACACCCTACAATTCTACTGTTAAGTTGTTTAAGAACATTGATGACAGTGTTAACCAATCATAATATGTAAGCATCATAGGCAGTCTGAGATATGCTATTGATTGCACTAGACCAAATATAACTTATGGTGTAGAATTATTGTGTAGATTTACTAGCATACCTAGTTTAAAACATTGTTGATACTGTTGAAAGAGTCATGAGATACCTTAAGAAAATCCAGAAACTAGGATTATGTACCAAAAGCTTTCCGTTGTTCTAGAAGGGTTACAACGATGTTGATTGAAACTCTCTCTTGGATGACTCAAATGCTACAGGTAGCTATATCTTCAATATAGTTGGAGAGGTTGTTGCATGGAAATTCAAGAAACATACTATTTTAGCCCAATCTACAATGGAGTAAAATATGAAAGCATTAGCTACTGTTAGTGAAGAAGCAAGATGACTTCAAAGATTGCTATAAGAAATTCACATATGGAAAAGACCGATATCAATCATACTGATCCACTAGGACCACTACGATAGTATTGTACCTATCGCAAAAGTTCAGAACCATTATTACAACGGCAAAAGACAACATATACGTTGTAAGCATAGTACCATTAGATAATTTCTCTCTACTGGTGCAATAATAGTGGATCATACGAACTAATGGTAACTTGGTTGATCCTTTGACATGTTAGTTAGAGAGAAGATTTTCAAAACCTCAGAAAGAATGAGACTTAAGTCTATCGAAAACTGAGTCACTTATGAGATAAACCTAGCTTGAAAGACTGGAGATCTTAAAAAACAAGTTCAATGCGTAATAATAGATCGTAAGTGGTATAAAAAGAATCGTGCTAGAATAACCAAGAGTTCCATTCTTATGATACAATGATTAGCATGACATTTTGAAGCAAATGAAAAGGTCGAACTTAGTTCTTAATGAATTCTATACTGAATGACAACTAGAGTATATAGCTAGAGGAGTGCTCTTTATAGATTCACCTTTGTGGATGCATAAGTAAGAGTCGTTTCCTATGAAATTTTAGGCAATGTTGTTAGAGGTAATCATTGTCACTATGTAAATGTTCAAGTTATAGGACACATTTGCTTAAGGCCAATATTATACATATAGATACTGCTTGATGAAAATGTTTTTAAAAATTTTCAAATGGAGAACTAGTGAGTAAAAAATTTTCAAGTGGGAGACTGTTGATGATAATTTGTTTAAATAAAAAATATTATTAATTTACTAAAAAATGGAAGCTCCCTTAAGTACTCATACTTTGAGTTAGGGGTTTGGACCCCAAAGGAATATCTAAGTTTTAGAAAGGGTGAGGAGATAGGCAAATGTGACTTTGTCAATATATCCACACGGCCGGGTGAGGTGTGACGTGGTGTGTGAACTGTTGAAACGTTTCTTCATATTTAATTTTGGATTGTTGAACATTACATTCCCTCCACTATATATATCTCACTTCAGTTCTCATTTGAGACATAAAATCAAATAAAAAAAATTCTCTCCTATTTTGTTTTGAATTCTGAACAAGTATCTATTGGAGTATTGGTTTTTCATTTGGTTTCGGTGCAACTTCGATTGACAAACAAATGTTGTTTTATCCTGAAGATGACGGCACAATTCTAGAACTATTTACATAATGAGTAGCGTCGTGAAATGTCTTAAAGAAAGTGAGATACACAACTTAACCATACTACTAACTAGTTTTTGTTTTGTAGATTTATCCTTCTGACGCATAGCTACATCGAAGTGCACTAACATGAGCTCCCCACGCTTCAACAATTTTTGACGATGAACTGTGAAGAGGAAGAAAGAAAATAGAGATTGAAAGAAAAAAAGTGAAGAGGTAGAGGTTGAAGAAGACGGGGGTGAAAATTGTGGGAGTGAGAGAGAGAAAAAGGTAAATGGTGGAATTCAAAAGTATCTATTTGGTTTCCATTTTTTTTCTATTTTAGTGAAATTTTCAAAGACTTACTTTATTTTCAATTTTCAATTATTAATTTTCAAGACTAATTTCTTTTTCACTCATTCCTTTGAATTAACTCTCATAGAGGGAAGGATCAAATGGAAGAATAGCAAAATAGAAGGTTTACTTTGGATAATGATAAATTTTTATTTAAATTGATAAAATAGCAAAATCAAGAAATATGGAGAGAAAAAATTGTTGGAACAATGTCTTAAATGCCTCTACCTAGGTGAAAAACTTGCATCCCAAATTCAATTATTCAACAGACCATAAATACCCCATAATTAACTCAAACTCCTAAAAAACTTAACACCGATCAAAATCCTAATTTTCTCCAAAAACCCAAAGATTAACACATATAACCATACTTTTCCCATACTCAATGATAGACATATAACCATACTTATCAGTAGAATTGATAGACAGTAATAGAAATCTATTAGTTTCTATCAATAGAATCCAAAATTTTGCTATAGCTTGTAAATATTTTAATTTATTTTGCTATTTTTAAAAATTCATTATTTTAATATATATTTTCTATTGATTTTTTAAAAATATATATAACTGCCACCAAAATATAATTTTTTAAAATAAAAAACAATAAAAAATATGAACCCTAAACGTAATTTGTACTGAAATCAAGGAATTTAAACTAATATGTAATTTCATACTGGTATGAAAAATATATATTGTGTATTATTTAATAATAATTATCGATATTGCTAATAGATTGTTTAAAGTATAACAAACCCAAAAATCTAACAGATATATTTGTCTGAAGGTTGTTGAAATCTTGTCTAACAACAAAATAGTAGAATTAGTTAGAATTTACTGAATTTGAATTCTGTTGGCAAAATACACTGTCTTTTGTGAAATCTCGGATATCCTGCTCCATCTTTGAGCCATTCAAATACACTCTACTTGAAATATATGAATTATCCTATGACCAGGAGTAGATTCGAGTTTAATATAATTAAAAAATGGGACGGATAGCGATTTTGCTATTTTTCTTATTATTTCCTTTTTTTTGGGTCATTTTTCAAGTTGCTATCTACAGTTTTGCTATTTCGACAGTTATCTCTAAAAGGAATTAACTTACATAATTCTTTAAGTAAAAAGATGAAATTTAATTATCAATTTAGAACTTATATAAGGAGTTTTTAAAAAATATAACAAACAATCTATTTACACTCTATAGAATAATTTCGAAAACGAAAAAATCTCACAAACCCATAATGAAAAATATCAAAAATGACTCAGTTAACGCACGATTAATTGGTCACTCCCACACATAATATATTTGGTACACTATTATTTAGATTTGACACCGTTTACATTTGAGTACACGAATATCCCAACAATATTTTTTTCAAGATTTCTTCGTATATATGATCGTTTAGATTACCAATATTCCAACGATTTTTTTCAAGATCTTTTATAATTTATATTTGTTAGATTTGGTTGTAGCCAAATTTTTAAAAAAGATATAAAAAGAAAATTTGCAAACAAAAGAAGAAAGACAATGTAAATGAAAAGAAAAAAAGAGAAGAAAGAGATGAAAAGAATGAGAATATTTTAAAAAAATGGCCGCTTTCATGAACTTTTTTATTTTATTACACGGGTCGTAAATGTTTTGATGTTTTGTTATATTTTAATATTTTGATGTTTTAAAAAATTAACTCAATTATAAAAGTTCTCCAAATGATTTATGTATTTATTTATTAAATTTCAACTATTCACAAATTTCATTTCAATTCGATTCCAATATAGTTATAAAAAAGAATTCCAACATTGATATGATGTTAAGCCCTTTAAACAAAGTGATATTCAAATCTCAAA
Source organism: Cucumis variabilis (assembly GCA_037974545.1). Lineage (NCBI taxonomy): Eukaryota > Viridiplantae > Streptophyta > Magnoliopsida > Cucurbitales > Cucurbitaceae > Cucumis > Cucumis variabilis. The sequence continues at coordinate 17,103,778 of JBBPDI010000020.1, forward strand.
GTTTAATTTGAATTTTCACAAATTTATTATTTTTTTTGTTTTTAGTTTAAAATTTTCAAATGAATTAAAATTTCATTTAAGTCCCAAAATGTTTCAAAATTTTCTTAATTTGAATTCTCTAAATAAATTCAATTTGATTAAAATTAATTTAAAATCATTTTCATTTAAAAAAAACACTATGAATCTTAATTTTTCATAAAAGATTTTTATTTTAGTTTCAATCCCAAGTTTCCGAAAGTTTCAATTTCAATCAAATTTAAATTTTCTAAACAAAGTTTCAATTCGATTTTCACCCTTTATAAAATAAATTACAATTTTCTTTTGGAGGGTTACTCATAAGGATTAACTCATATTTAAAATACTAAAATATGAGTTGCCACATGAGACATCACTTTAATTATCATGTCAATCCTATGATGGAAGTAAGATTGTCAAATATCTCAACTGTCCAGGTAAATATTTTCTATTAGTACATGATAACAAATTGATGTATATCTATCACTCAAAATATTCAAACTATGCTTTGTTCTTAAAAGTTATAGTGAAATTAGATGAGACATTTTTTAATTCAAACTTTAACTTTTATTTTTAAATTTTTTAATTATAATGCTAGATAATAGAGTAAAATGTTTTCAAACGGATGTTATAGGATACTAATACTTTTCCCATACTCAATGATCTCCGAACCTATCTTTGGTAAAATAAGATTAGTTTTAATTTAAAACAGGTAACTAATCACATTCTAAATTGATTGATGGTTACTCCAAACCTTTCACCTCGAAATAGACTCTATAGAGTGGGATGTCAGTCGCTCCGTGTCACGACATCAATGTTATGCTCACTTGCCCCCAACATGTTGCAACATTGAGCAAAGGTACACATGAGTATTGTACGTAGGATTGCGATGTTAAGGTATAGTGTCACGTCACTGCCTTGTTTTATAGTCTTTGGTTTCAAACGTTTACATAGCGTTGCAATGCTTCTTGAGTAGTTTTTAAACATATCATTCTCCCTCATCAAGCCTTAAGTCACTCTTGGCCTTCATAAGGCTATTCTCTTCAACATTTTGGTTCAATTAGTCCATTCAACCTAAAATTTCAATTCCTACAAATTCAAAAAAATAAAAAGCATCAACAGAAACAGATAATGAGCAAACCTGACTATGTCCTAAACTTAATACACTTTTTATTGCTTTTCACCCCTTCAAGATTAGAAATTTGCTAGTCACAAGCCAAAGACAAAACAAGACATAAGGAAATTCTAAACAAGACTCCAAAATATAATATTAGATCTATAATTTAGTGTATAGCATGTAAGTATGCTTTTCTAAAAATAAGGATAGGTCACCAAAAAGAGCTTTAACTTAAATGATTTTGGTGTAAGTTTTGGACCAAAATATTTATTGTTCAAATCCTTTTATTATTATTTAGATTAAAGAAAAAGATGAGTTCACTAAATATCTATTAAAACAGAACAAATGGAATAAAAAATTTCCTTCAAAGTAAAGAAAAAACATGACTTTCCACCGTGATGCCATCACCAAGTAGTTGTGACAACATAATATATGCACATCAATAAAAATAATATTATTGAGACATGCCAATACGGCAATATCACTTAGCTAATTTCAATTTAAGTTGAAGCAAATTATAAAAACTACCCCTAAAATATAATGGTAGTTGAAGCTAAAACTTAAATCTTTTCGAATTAAAAGGTATGGTTTTTGTTTAGAGTACATAAATGGTATGAGTTAAATGGTGTACATATGAGTATAAAATTAC
>JBBPDI010000020.1:17138809-17156318 GCA_037974545.1 Cucumis variabilis
CTGCAAACTGGGGAAGATCCAGAGGACCCAGATTTCTTATTCGAAACCCCATCATCAGAAACACTCCGGCAACGCACAGGAGACTCACCGGGGGGCCAGTACGGAACAAGACAGGGGTACGCATAGCCATAGCCATTGAAAAACGGAACGTATTGCAACGAGGAATAAGGATATGAAATCTGCAGAGGAGGATCTGGTTTATTAAGGTCGACATTGTTCGTCATATTACCTTTCCGATTCTTGATTGGCGGATTGTTGTTCGGATCTTCTTCTCGCTTCCTCTTGCCGTGTCTTCGGCGGATGTCGACTCTGTTGTTGACATCCGTAACTCCGCTTTCTTGATCAGACCCATTAAGCTTTTCCGGTAAATTAGTGAAAGGTCCGCCGATTGAAAGGCGTAAATCGAGGTTTTGTTGATGTAGGTTCATCGATTTCATCTGTGAAAGAATGGATTCGGAGAAGGATTGGTGGGTTTGGAATATAAGGATGGAGTGATTGTGGGAAAAGGAGAATTGGCGTCGTGGCGATGAGAGAGAAGAAGAAAGGGGCGGTGGGGTTAAGAAGGAAACACGTAGGATTGAAGAAGAGGAAGCAAAGATATTTTTAGCGAAACCGAAGCCTGCGCGTACGCCATTAATCTATCTCCTTTTTCTTCTTCAAATCCCTTTCTCTTATCTCTCTGCTATGACTCCCTTCAACGTGTCACTTCTTCTTTTCCTTTTCTTGGTTAGCAAGAGATTCCCATCAATTCTTTTTTTTTTAGCACGTACGATTCTTTTTTAGTACGAAGCATTTAGAAAGTATGATATTGTGCTACTATTTTCATGCTAACCAATTTTTTCTAGTTAGGTGAGAATGTAGATATATAAATCTCAAAATCTCTTATTTGATGCTTCTTATGTTAAAAGACTTTTTATAAGAGGAGTGATTAACATCAAAATAATATTTATTTATGAAGATGAATTTAGTGTAGAAAACGGTTCTTTCGTATTATAAAAACCTTTCACTTCAAAGTGGATATTATATTTATAAATTATAGAGTTTTCAAGTTTGTAGGATGTTTTAGGAAATTTAAGGCTTGCACATGTTGTTACATATTAATTTGCACTACTTTAATAATTTATCGATAAATTTTATAAAGTAACTTAGTCTCTTGACTTTTTATTTTAATGTTGCCTGTTGAAATTTAAATTAGTGGTTGAATGGTGAGTTGAGTGATAAAAATAAAGAATAAATAGAAAGATGTTAGTAAGAGTTTGTGTAATTGTTAAATGGATTTGAAAGAAAATTTAAAGTTGTGATAGTTGAGTTATGGAAAAAGAAATAGAATAAGGAAACTTAATAAACATTTGTTTAGTATTGTTCTTATTTTAGATTATGTTAATCCGAATGAAAATGAAAGGATAGAGTTCAAGAGCCGTGGGGTCCACATCTAAAACGGATGAACATTGAGAAAAGGACACGTGGATACTATAAAAGAGACACGTTGCGGAGTTTGAGCGGGAAGGGGTCTGTCTGACAGGCTGGCCAATAAGGACACGTGTTGGAAGATTTGCCCGTCCCCACGAATCTCTACTACTCTTCACGTGAAAATCTCATATCGTACCACCAACCATAGAATGCCACGTACTCACCTTTGTTTTCTAGGTGGGCCCGGCTCCGGGTGGACTCACTGCATGCCACGTGGAAGCATTACAGCTAAGAAACGCCAACTTTTACGAGAAAGACTGTTGACATCGACACGCGACGTAGCGCTGCAACTATGTCGGACACGTGGCAGGATTTGTTTGGAGTACATCAAATAGCGGTGAGGAATAATTCTGCGGGCCCCGGTTTTTAACTTAAACAGCCCATGGAATAATATTTTTTTTCTTACCGTTTTACTCCGGTTTTCTTACCACGTGGCCACGTTTGGGACGTGAAAATCAATACAATCAACGGTGGTGAAGCCGCCACGTTTACTTTATTGTCATTTGATTTGACGTAGTATGGACTTCGATTTAGAGTCTTAAACCTGGTAGAGGTTGTTTGGACGAGGGAAAGGAAAGAGAAAAGACTTTTTATGGTTGGGATAGGATCAAGGGAAACCGAATAAATTTATTCTCTTAATTCTTCTCTTTCTTCCTCTAAGGTCCCTCTTTACTTCTTTTAATCTCTTCTTTCTATAATAAATATCAGGGGACAATAACACAATGGCTAATTTGCATAAATATAATAAAACATCAAAATATTTACGGTCCGGATAAGAAAATAAAAAAGTCCATGATATTTTCATTAATTTCAAAATTATCCTTGAATAATGCAAACGATTTTTCACTTCTTTTTCTTCTTCTTCTTTACAATTTATTTATCTCCTCTTCATATCATTAGTTTCTTCATATTTACTTCTTCTTGATCAATTTCCAATATTATAACTATTTATGTATATATTTACCAATTTCTTTATTTTCTCTTCTAGAATTCCTTCCTTCTTCTTCACTTCTCATCTTTTTTTTTCTTTTTTGGTACAAGATTTAAATGATATTGGTACAAGATCTAAACAATCGTGTACCAATATCTAAATGATCAATTGTCTATGTCAAACAGACAGAGATAGACCACTATCACTAATAGATCGTTAAGATTTGGTACAAGACGTTTAGAATAAGTACATAAGATCATTTAGATTTGATACACGATCGTTTAGACTAAGTTAAAAGGTACAAGATCGTTTATACTTGGTACAAGATTGTTTAGACTTACTACGAGATCATTTAGACTTGTTACAAGATCGTTTAGATTGGGTACAAGATTGTTTAACTTGCAAAGAGATCGTTTAGACTTGTTAAAAGGTCGTTTAGACTGGGTACAAAACCATTTTTTCACATGTGTGTGACAGATTAATTGTAGGATATTTTTGTTATTTCACGTCGTGAGTCTGTGAGCTTTTTACTTTTTTTAAAATTGTTCTATACGGTGTAAATATTTTTGCGTTTTGTTCTATTTTTGAAAAATTCTCTAAAAGAATCCTATAATTAGTATAATATTCAATAAATGATGGATTAAATAACTGAATAATTTCGATTTTCAAATTGCTATTTATAAAAGATTGTGTATTAATTATTTTTAAATAAGAAATATTTTTTTATTAACAGTAACATAGATTATTTAAATATTATATGAATTTAGTATTTTTCAAAAATTACAAAATGACCAAAATATTTACAAAAATATATAAATTAATTTGCTATTTATAATTTCTCTAGTAATATCTAAATTTTTTTTAATCAAGTTTACAAGTGTATATCAATAGTATATCAAGTGTATAAGTAAAATTTCAAACATATCAAGTGCATTTAATCAATCAATTGTATAAGTGAAAAATACTAAATATATCTGTAATGCATCAAGTGTATCAAATATATCATGTATATCAAACGTATCAAATTTGTTAAGTGTTCCAATGAAGCATAACAAGTTTATTAGCGATGTATCAAACTTATAAGTGAAGTTTTTAAGTGTATCAAACTATCAAGGCCTAAGGGGTATCAAGTGTATCAAGAAGAATCAAGTGTAACGAGGAGTATTATAATGTGTATCAAGATGTTTCAGGTGTATATCAAAAGATATCGAGTGTATCAAAGAGTATCAGGTGCATCAAGTGTATCAATCAAATATATCGCGTGTATCAAGAAGTATCAGGTGTATCAAGGGGTATTAGGTGTATCAAACGTGTAATAAGGTGTATCAAACGTATATTGGTAACGAGGGCATTTGTGATATTTTACCTCTTGATGTGTGAGCTGAGCTTCGTTTTTGCCATTTTGCAAATAATAAAATGTGTGTGCTATGGACTTAATTATTATAACTTATTTTGTCATTTTTGCAAGTGTCCCTTTTTTATTTTACATTTTTTTTGAAATCATGACCATTGTTCTACAATTATTATTATTCTTATTCATTATTTCTTATGCTATTATTATCTTTGTTTTCAATCATTTTTCAATCTTGTATTATTTTTTTCAATGTGTTGTGGAAAGAGATGAACTACATGATCGTTTACCAAACCTTCATTTATCATGAACTACATGATCGTGTATCATAAACTACACATGATCATTTATTAGGACTTTTTCAAAACCATCGTTAAGCATGGACTAACAATCGTGTATCATGATTTATGCGATCGTGTACGATTTCTTACACGATCGCGTATCATAGAAGAAGAATTACATGTGCACGTGTGGCCAGTGTTGATACTACTTACATGAATGATTATGTATCATGATCGTATCATGCGCGTGTGGTTGATTAATCGAGTGTCGACTAGGATATTTTTGGTATTTCTTATTGTGGGTCTGTGGAGTTTTTCCATTTTCAAAATTGTCCTATACATTATAAATATTTTATCGATTTGTTATACTTTTGTAAAACCTCCCTCAAATTAACATACAATATTCAATAAAATACTACTTATTTATATAAATAAGTTTAAACAATGAAGACACACATCCCAACAAAATTACGCTTTCTCCTAAATAATTTTAAAATTATCATTTTTACCTTTTATTTTTAAAAACTACCTTAATTTTCCAATTGACTCTTATAATTGTGTTGTACGGTAAAATTGTTTATAAATCAAATAATTAAATATCAATATTAAATGTAATTGGATATCTCCAACATTCTCCAACAATTAAACAAAAGGAGTTAGCTCAATGTGAACAAGAATACTAATAACATATATCAATAACTTGGTTTTGGTAAAAAATAATTTAATTATTAATTTAAGTAAAATTTAGAAGAATTTTTAAAAATAGTAGATCTTACAAAATATTTACAATTTATAGCAAATTCTATGACTGATAGTCATTGATATGCTATAGTGATAGAAGACTATCAGTGATAAAATCTAAAATTTTGCTATAGCTTACAAATATTTTAATTTATTTTTCTATTTTTAAAAATGGTCCTAAAATTTATTAATTTCATGAGTAACAAAAATATTTGTTGATATCAATAGTTTTTAGATAGATTGGATAAATTTCAAAGAATGGTATATTTTTTCAAACTAATGACAAAAATAGGATAGTTATGAAAGAATAAACAAAAAGAGGGTTAGAGTTGACTTGGCGTTGAGAAAAATTGTGTACTCAGTACACAACTTTCTTTAATTCAATCACAACCTATGTGGCTGAAGACTTGTCAAATGTTAAGACTGAAGTTGTGAACCGGATACGCAACTTTGTTATTTTGTTTATTTGTTAATTATTAAATTGAAGCAATGAATATTATTCTTTGGTTAAATCATATAAATATAATGAAGTCAGTAAAATATTTTCATAATGACCAGATTTTTCTTTAATTATTATGAACGATTCGTCACTTTTCTTTCTTGTTCTTCTTTGCTATTTCTTCATCTTCTTTTTCAAATTTTCTTTCTTTTATTTTTAAACGATTTATTCTTCTATTTAAATCTACTATTTTATCTTTACCATTTTCGGTAAAATTCTATGAAGCTACTTCATCTTACTCATATTCAAGAATATCAAGATCATTTAAATATCATTTGGACATGATCTAAAAGATCATTTACAAATGTCAACATGATCGTTTACCATGGTCAACACGGATGTTTAACATGAAGCATTTTTGCCATCGTTTAGATAGAACTACACGATCATGTTGACATGGTCTAAACGATCGTTTACCATGGTCAACACAATCGCTTAAATCTGAAGCCCTTTTCCTATTGTTTAAAAAACATGATCGTGTTGATATGATCAACATGATCATTGATTTGAAGTTTTTAAAGATTATTTACATTGGACTACATAATTGCTTACCATAATAAACATGATAGTATTTTGTATTAAAGTTGCTAGCAACATGACAAAGACAATATCGATGGTATGCTCAAGGTTCACTGTCATGTCCCATCCCACGATCACTCCATGCGATACATGTGGAGGCATGACCATCTACACATTCAACGCGAATCTCATCGTGAGATAGCACACATAACGCCTAGTAAGCGAAATAAACATAACAAACAACTTAACGCGAGATGATAACTCATTTTGAAATAACAAGACTCAATTGATATTTGATAAAAAGGTTCATGTACAACAACGCAAAAGTTCTTACAACTAGAAGTGCGAGGCTCCAATCGCGTAGTGCCAAAACGATAAGGGCCCTACGAAAAGAATATTATGTGAAGAGATTGCTGATAGTAGAATGAGCTTCGCGAAAGAACTATGTGATGAAAGGTCACTACGCAAGGAAAGTGCGTAGCGGGAAATTGGGCAAGTTTAGGGTACGCTTTGAAATAATGATGTGACCTTGATGTCAGTAGACTGACTATCACGCTTTGCTCCAAATGTCACACCACGCGACTAGATGGAGGACGTGCCACCTAGAGTAGACATTCATTTTGTATCTTTCTGCGAGACAGCTCGTTGAATGCCTAGTAAGCGAAATAACTCCTTGTCTCTTCAACATACTCTTCCATTGTGCCTTTGAGACCTTCACAACTTACGTAGCAGAAAATAACTTTTCAATATCCGTCGCTTAGCACTCTTACAAGCACACATTAACTTTAACTCTTAGGCGATAATTCAAAGAGATATAAAAACACAATGGAATAACTTAACTTCTTTCTCTTTATTAACTTAACACTTACAAAGTTCATTACAAATTACTACCCTTATCTTTACTTTGCATGAAATAAAACCAAATTTAATCTTCTCATGTCCTTTTTCTTTCCGCCAAGGTGCTGGACACCTTTCTTCATCCACCGCATAATGTTGCTCTCTATAGTGGTGTTTAGGAGTATTCCTTTTTGTCATCTTCAATTCAATCCAAGGACATTCTCTAGGATCTTCCTTTTCTTTTTTTGCTAATAACACTGCTCCTTGTAGCGGGTACTTAGAGGCGTAAAGGTGCAACCTTATCCTTTGAATCGATTGCCCAACCATCTCTTTTAGCAGACTGCATTTAAGGCTATCCTTTCCTTAACTCGGTTCTTTGGCCTACTGGGTTTAGCCCCACCAACCTGGATATTACACTCGCCTTCTTTCAAAGTTGTGTCACCCGTAGTAAGGAGCAATTTTCTTACCAACCAGCTCCTTAGGCGTATGATGAAAAGCCATGGCTAGCACGTCATGTAAGACTACAGAGTATCTCTGCCTTCCCTCTTTGACAAGGTTACAACGTCTTAGAACCAACCTTCACATGACTTCAACACCTGACAACTTAGAGAGGGAAAAACTTAGAACATAAGTTAAACAAACCTAGTGAATGATGAGTTTGAGAAAATCTTCTTGGGAAAGCACACAGAATCACAAATAATAAGGTCAAACCTCATTAGATGAATCACAACACATTAAGCCACAACAAATAAAACGCCATTATAACAAGCGTCACAAGCACCCCCTTGCTCACATCTTCTTGTAACAAGTTCATCACTAAGACGTGAGATTCTTCCTTCGCCTAGACCTGAGATTCACACTCATCAAGCACCAAACGAGTTACTTGAGATATCCACCAGCGTTTCGTTGCATTCAACTTTCTGAGACCTAAGAGTCACACTCCACCAGAATCCTATCACCAACTTGGAGACTTGGAATTCTCCCCTTGCTCCAACTTGGGATTCTCCTCTCGCCTAGACCTAGGATTCACACTCAACCAGCATCACTCGAGTTGCTTGGGATTTTTATCAGCATCTTGCGATAGATCAACTACACCACTACGCTCAACCACACAGTTAAGTAACGAGTGAGTGTTAGCTCATAGCTTACTTCTATAACAACTTATTACACTATAACAAAGATATCTCATAAACATAATCACAAAGTTACAAATAATACTTACAACACCACGTTTATAAATAATCCTTTTCAACGAAGACCATGAATACAAAAATTTTCCTTTCTTAAGAAATTATTCAATAATCGTATGCAAGCATGAAAACATTCAACCATAAGTAACAGCTTAGAAATTACATTTGAAAATTGATTTGTCATTTACGAACTCTTATTCATTATAAAGAAATCACAAATCATTTGTTCATTAAAAGAATCAATCACAAAAAATACTCGTAATTAGACATAGAAAGTATTTAATAACAACTTATGAATCATGATGAAATCTTGTTTTGTTACTCATAATATTTGATCATTAAAAAGGATCACTCTCAGAAGATACTTAACCTTGACTACTTCCTTTTCTTCTCTTGTCTTTCTTTTCTCGTCCAACGATTCCTTCAACCAAATGTTTAACATTCAGAACTTTCTCTTCTCATTTTTCATTTGAAATTTAATACTTTCAAAACCTTCTTGTCCTTTGGCTTTCAGTTCTATTTATAGATGCCTTTCACATCTAAGGGTCACTTTTGTGCTTTACACATGTCACTTTGTTAAGACATCGTGCTATGTTGTCAACCTGAACTCGACACGTAGTCTAACCATTAATGACGATTTGACTTTTTCTTGAGATGCATACCTTATCTCCTTAGGAAGTCAAACTCTTAAATCCTCCGTCTGTCCTTTCCTTCTTCTAAAAAAGTCATTGTCGTTTACCTTTCCACAATGAATTGTCAAGTTACCTTGATAAGACATTTACTTCCTTTCCTCACTTCTTCTCGCAGTACCATGCTAAACATCTAACTCTTTGGCGTTCAACGCAAAACTCCTTCTCTCTAGCTATTCTTATCGCGACGCTTACCTTCATGCAATAGAATCTAACTTATGCTTTTCTCCTTGCATTTCCTGTCCTCTGTTCACATCCTTCTCACAAATCAGGGCCTCACATCGGCAATTGATTGAAGCTTTTCCTTCAATCCAAATTCAGCATAAGGTTCAACAGAGATGCGTGGCAATTCAAGATTGGGTCACCTCTCGTTGCTGGTAAAGATAATCATTTCGATACGAAAAAACTCATCAGAAAGACCTAATAAATAGGGAAAACAATGCCAGTTTGAAGTTGCTTTTACTCTAAACTCACTTAAGAAAGAATTAGAAATATTTGTAAGGACTTCTGAGACTCGAACAAGCTCGAGTCTGATAAAGTGCAAAGGAAGCTTGGTTGAGGAGCTAGTTGACTATGAATGTGAGTGGTTTCTCTTAGAAAATATTTTCAAATTTTGAAGGTTTTTAAAATGCATTTCTATTGAGACCATGACTTGTATGATTTTTCTTGTGCTTCTCAATTCTTAAAATACATACGATGTACAAATGAATATGATTTACTATACACTAGAATGATGTGATGAAATGATGTGCTTAACGAAGGTATGAAAACTTCATAGCGGTTGAATACAATAATCTTTAATTTGTACCCTATGAAATGTAATACCTCACACTTGTGGTGTGTTCTAGTGTGGGATGCCTTATCCTTACTATGTGATCTGGGATGAGGATGCTCGATTCATGCAGTGTGATTTAGTATAGAATGCTCTATTCATGCTGTGTGATCTTGAATAAAATGTCCTATTCTTGCTATGTGATCTTGAATAGAATGCGTAATAACCCAACTTTTTATATTAAGCTGAGGTCATTACTACTTAAATAAATAAAGACTTTCTTATAAAAAATAAAAGAGGACACTAAATTTTCAATGAAAACTTCAAATACTCATTTTAAATCGTAAAAAAATATATAAAAATAAAAGTAGAAGATAAAATCCTAGTTTGAGCCTTATCTAACTTCTAAGGAAAAAAAAACATAAAAGTAATTCATAAGTTTGATAAAATTTAAATAAATATTCAAAGTCAATTACTCAAAACATGTAAGGCAGAAGCAACATAAGATTTATCCTATGATGAGTCATAATCACTTCTTGTCATTCACCAGCTCTCCTCTACCTCGACCTCTGCCTGAAGAATTAAACATAAAATGAGCGAGTATAAACATATACTCAATAAGAGACCCACTACTAGTTCGGCTAGGTGTCTGTTAACTTTCCATTAGGGTCTCGTAAGGAAGTACAACAAAACTATCGTGCTTTCGAACACACACAATCTAGTAATATCGTAGGAACACATCTAGTCTTTTGTGAATTCGAAGGAACACCTAAGAGAATTAGATTATAAGTGACCCTGTTAGACTACTCATAAAATATATCATGAGAGACTCATGGTCCTTTTGAACTCACACAATCATAAATATGTGAAAAGGTGGTGATCCCGAGGGACACCCATATAGGTACAACCCTAATAAATAAAGTTAACATAACACCATAGTCCATATCATGTGACATATCATAAATATCATAACATGGCATAAATATCAATCATACAGTCCTTATCATGTGATTAATGTATCATGCATCATAACATATCAATTATCCATATCAGTCATTTATATCATTCACATTACGCATCTTAGCTATATTAATATATAATGGGAAAAATATGCAAGATCTTAATTCTATTTTCGAAGGTCTAGTAGTAGAATCAAGAACTTGAGATAAGCTTAACAAACATTATTCCTAACAACTACAGTCAAAGCTTTCGAAACAGACGAATCCTAAACATAAACAAAACTAAGTTAATAAATTTTTCATCCAAACATCCAAGTATTTAACTTAAGTTTCCAACTTACCCTAAAGCTAAGGTTGAAACCAAAACAACCTTGAATGGGAAAAACTTCACAACTTAAAACCTCAAATTAAATTTGGCCAAACCTTCAAACAAAACAATCCAACTTAGGTTCAATATTAATTTATTTTAGACCAATAGTTAAAACTTGATGGGTATAACTAAACTCAAATAAAAAACTCACAAAAAATCACCCAAAACATGGCTCAAAAGCAGTTGGCTTGGAAAAGCAGTGGCTCAGTTCGATTTTAAGGAGATCAACATGGCAAGAACCCATGACACGATATGGAGACCTCAACTCGTATGGCTTATGGCCAAGCTTGGATGGAGGAGAATAGCTTGCACGTGGACAAATCGGTGCACGCAGAACAAAGTTGTCTTTGATTTGGCGAGGCTCGAAATGAAGAGACAACAAATGGGGATTGTGACTTCGTTTAAAGTGATGAGAGAACGACGGGGCATGGGGTGGACAACTGAACTTGGAACGAGCTAAGACAAAAATGGAAAAAAGACGACCTGCGAATGACTTGGACGGAGGTGACGATCAGTGGCGTGAAAGGTTGCATTCGAATGTGCTTTGAACAAGGCAGAGAGAAGGATGTCAACGCTTAAATTAGCTCCTCGTTAGACAACCTAATCAGCGGGGACGCTAGGGCTTACAAGAAGAGGAAGAAGAAAAGGGATAGTCTTGCACAGTTCATGAGGTCCTTAATATAATAAAATAGTAAAAACAACTATTATTATATTATTAACTCTTTTTACCTTCCTAAATTTTTTTCTTTTTCCTTTTTAAACAAATCCAATAAATCTTATTCTCTCTACTCACTAAATCTCTTCCATCATATCATCTCCTTTTATCTTTCAAAAATCAACAATAGATTATTCTTAATAACGATATTATCACCAATAATATAATTATTCTTAACCTTCCACAACTTAATTAATTATATATACACCTTTATATAATTACCCATAATTTCACCAAATTAATCAACAACAATCAAATCTTTAGCAACATAAGATTTTCCAATTTCAATATTAATTAAATATTCTTTCAATAAATATTTAATTAATACTAATTTCTATAAAATAAAATAATTTCACCAAATCTCTCAAATAACACCCGCAATAATTTCAACATAATTACTTAAACTAAGATAATTAAGTTTAAAAGTTACCTTAATTTTTGGGGTGTTATCGGATGCCCTATGCTTGCTGTGTGATCTGGTATAAGTTGCCCTTTGGCTGCTATGTGATCTAACATTGGAAGGCATGTTATACATAATAGAGTTGATGGAACTTGCTAAATGCATTGAGATAACTCTGCATGGCTACAACTTGAAAAAAGAGTGTGGTAAACGCTTGAGTTGAAGGACGGGTACAAAGATATAATAAAACATGCAGAATGATTATGCGAGTTAATGACGTGGTGTTATAGAGGCATACAATGCGATAGAACCTAGAGTGAAAGAATAAAAAAGATTATTTTCCTCATGATGTACAATTTATTGAGAATGCTGAGAATGTGATGATTAGCTCACATGATGTTCATATATTGTGTTAAAGTGAATTTTAATGTCTAAAAGTATTTATGAAAACCTCACTCACTAGAAGTTTTAGTTTAACCTTTCAAATGCTTTTTTATCCCTCCTCAGGTAGCGAAAGATATCCAGTGTTGAACTTGCAGTCTTAATCGCCTACTGTGCCCCTTGATCACATCATTTTGGTAGTGCCCAATGGTTGTATCAGTTTAGGCTTACTAATTTTGTATGTGTGTAATACAAGTACGATACATCACTGAGTCAGGTCATCGTGCATAATGCGCTCACCGTAACTCTCTATATGACATGCTTTTATTCTAGACGATGAGTCATGGGTCATGGGTCATGATCATAGCATTTGAAGTGCTCACTATGTACCTCTTCATCGCATAATACTTAAGTTTTCGTTGAGTATAAGTTTTCCTACGACTCATCCAATGGCAAACGAACAGTAGGTTTACTTGAGTGATTCAGAATTGAACACAGAAAATTATTATAGATGTTAGTTCTAGATTTCACTTATCGGTTAGGCTTTATGAAAATTAAGTTGAAAGAATGTAACACTAACTATAACTACTTATGTATAGTTTGAGACTCATGTATAGAGAGAGAATTAATTTGGGGAGAATGGGTTGAACTAACTTGTATGCAAATGAAGGTTGAAGGAAAGTCAATGTGCTATTAGATGATTAGTCATTGCAATAACCTTAACGCGCTATTTTTGTATAATGAACACATGATTAAGGCGACCTTCTCTCAAAGTGTTTATAAATCACACTTGTTTGCCTTTCGGGATACAAATGACTATGCTTGCATAGTCAAATTATATATAGAGAACTTGACTCGTAATACTTATAGGACTTCTCATTTAAGTACAACAACCTCTCGGTGCCTATTGTCTGCACTTGTTCACCTTTCAAGATACAAATGTTGGAAGCTACCTCGCTAAGGTGAAATTTGTCACCAAATTCCTTCTTGCGCACATTAGCCTGATCCTTGCTACTTATCCTCTTGGATATTTGACGATTGACACTGGTCAAGTGATGAACATAACTCAACTAATGCGAGAAGAATTATAAGTTGAACTCCTTATAAGAACTTATCACACTCTTCTCATTTAATAACATGAAAATAGATGATATTAAGTTAAGAAATGGTGGATTGAAAAGGTATAAACATGCTATTTATGTATAAAGAATATAGACCTTCGACCACTGTACAATATAAACAATACATACACTACAATGAAATAAAAATGGAAAGATAGAAGAATGGAAAATGTTACTACAAGTTAGGAGATCAACAACGAATAATCTTTTCTTTTATCACTACTGTTTAATCTCCAGGTGACTTATACAAACTCTCTCTATATATAATTTTCTCTGGCCATTTTTGAGTCTCTATTTCTTTCTGGCCTATTTAGGCTCCGGGTTTAATCGGGCCTCTCTCTCTCTCCCTTTCTCTCGGTGGAGATAAAGTGCTTGTATAGACTGCTTTTTCGATGGAAAAACTCAGTTCCTCTGAGTGTGTCAGCGCTGTCATTTGCCCTTAAGAAGTCACATGATTCCTACCATTTTTGTCTTTTTATAAGCTTTTCTCGCGTGATGCTTAGGTTCATCGCCTGGGGTTATTAATCACCAAGCACAATCTATCGCTTTGTCTCTGCGTGAGATGTCACATGCGAATTGCTCTTTTTCCTTTTTTCCACTTGTCTTGCATTGAAACATGTTAAACACGTAAAACAGGAATGAAATTTATGTAAGCCATATTTCTAAGTATTTATGTCTTTACAACATAAGTTATGCGTTCTGAGAATCTCTTAGGCATTTTAACTCTACTATTCTAATCAAAAGAACTATAATAACGGTCATTTTCACACGTTATCACCCAATGTCTGTTAACAGAAGATGTAATAGTTAGGCGAAGGAGTTCATATAATGTTTTGAGTTGGGTTAAGGATTTGTACTGAGCATTGTAATTAGTACTAAAAGTACTTATAGCGAAATATCAATAAAGTCTCATTTTATGTTTTAAGTTTCTCCACATTGTTTTAATTATGCTTACTAGGCGTTCGATGTGTTACTTCACGAAGATCGCGTAGAATGCTTAGACGGTTCCGCCTTCATTTTATCTCTTGAAGTGGAAAGAGTGGGGTGTGACAAGTTGGATCGGAGCATAAGATCTTGGGAAAGGTCTTGAGTAGAGTCATGCATGTAGAATCACGCATACACTTGGATGATAGAGAGGAAAACTTGTATTACATGCATATCTAATTTGTGTTTATGTGTGGCTTTAAGTATGCGGTATAGGTTCACTGTTAGTGGGTCAATTCGATAAGTTGTTGGTCATGTCATTGTTTGTGAATTACTCAATGTGTACCTTTTCATCGCATAACTACAAAGTCCTCGTTGCGTATAAGTAATCCTACTACTTGCCCAAGTATAAGCGAAGCGATAGGTTTATCTGGGTGATTCTGAGTCAAACACAGGAAATTGATATCAAATCTTAGTTTTAGAATCTACTTTTTAATTAGGCAGTATAACAAAATAGCAATTAACATATAAAAGAATAAGAACTGGAAATAAAACTACTTACATATGCCTAGAGAATCTATAAAGAGGACGGAATGGATGCAAGATGAATATGTGAACTAAATTGTATGTGAGAAAGAGCGAAATAAGGTTCATGCATTATAACACGATTAAGCAAGGTGATAGCCTTGATGTGACATGACTTACTCAACCATCTTATGATTAAGGTATGCTCCTCTCAGATTCATTAAATGCTACACATGGTTACCTTTTGGGACCCACATGGCTAAGAGTGATTAGATAAGATATATCTAGAAGAGTTGACTTATGAGACTTATAGAACTTCACAATTAAGCGTAGCAACCTTTCAGTGCCCAATGCCTACACTTTTTACCTTTCGGGATACAAATGATGGATGTTGTCTCGTAAAGGAAGAGAAATCTTCTTTGCAATTGTTGGCCATGTCCTTACTACTTACCCTATCGGGTAATTGACAACTTACATTGGCCAAGTAATGAAAATCGCTTAACTAACGCGATAAGGCTAATAAGAGAAACTTCCTATGAAACTTATCAACAACCTAAACTATCAATAACACATTGACTGATGGAGAGTAGAGACATGATGGATTAAAAAGGTATAAAGATGTAATATATATAAAGAATGCAGGCCTTCAGCCATGGACAATATGAATAGTACAAATATTACACAAAGAACAATGAGATGAAAGATAGAAGAATTGAAAAGAATACAAGTTAAGGGGAACAGAGAGATAAACTTCTCTCCGTTCAGACTCTAAACTCTCATTTACAGTATGGTTAGAGAAGAAGAAGAAACACTTTACAGCTGGCAGAAAGGTTATTCCTTTCTACTCTTCTCTCTAGACCTTAGCCCATATAGGCCTCATCTGGCTTGGTGGGGATGAAGTTTTTTTATAGGCAACTGTCGGTAGAAAACTTCTGTTCTTCTGAGATTATCAGCGCCAATTGCAACCTTGTGAAGTCACATCAACTTCAACTACCATCCTTGTCATCTAGTGAATCGTCCTTACGTAGTGATGTGGTTCCTAAAGGGATAAAAGCCTTATGACAGCAGAAGATTCTATAGGACTATTCCTCAAATTAATTTGGGAATCTCAAAATACCAGTACATTGGCAAAAATTAAAATCAAAATTCTAAATAAAAACTAAGCATGTTTTTTATTTAAAAGATACAGAGAACTTACTTTTCTTTACGTCTCTGAATTTGCAAACCATCGAATTGGGACACCACCCGTTAGAGACCTTTCTATCCTCTGGAATGAGATTGGTCTGTAGGAACTAATTGGGATGGGAAAAAGTTTAAAGGTATTTGAGAGAAACTCTTTTTTGCTCTGACTTGGCTTTTTTTCTTGATGAATTCGTTAAAGAAAACTATTTTTTTTCTAGATATTTATAACTCTCTTTCCTTCTTGGAATAGGAAAAGGAGTAGGAGAGAATCATGAGATTTTATTATCAAATCTACTAATTAATTAACAATTAATCAATTAGTTAATAATTAATTAAATCATATTTAATAATATTTCATTCAAATCTTATTTGAATGAATATCTCTCCAATATCTTATAGATTTATATTAATATAATTAATTAAACAATATTTAATCAATATTTTATTCAAATATTATTTGAATGAATACCTCTGCAATATCTTATAGATTTAATTAATTCAAATTTAATTAAATAAAACTAAAATATTAATTAATTCTCTAATTAATTAATAGCTAAATTAAATACTTTATATTTAACTTCAATTAAATTGAATCATATACAAATATAAGTTTCTCTCATAACTAATAATTTTAATATGCATCCAATTCACAATAAATTAATATTTAAACTCATTCAAATGTTTTATCTCTCATAAATTAATTTTGAATCATATCCAAAATTAAATTTATATAATAAATTTTGATAAACTTTATATTATAATGTATAACTATACATTAAACTAATTCCTAAAGTAAATTCAAACATTTCAAATTACAACGAATATGAATAAATCTCATTACTGTTTACGAGCTAAGAAGGAGACCTAATGAACCTACAGATCAGAAGCTACAACTATATGAGATTAATTGGCTAAACTCATTAACCACATTAATCAATATTTGTTCACTGTGTACATTTCACTAATGACTTACAGCTGAACTTTCTCACTGTAGATATATTCCTGTGTCCATGAATATAGACCAATAACAGTAAGTTAGTCGTTCATGAGTGTTCGTAACACTAGCTAGATCAATTTACCGTTTTACCCCTAGATTACCTCTAATCCTTAAGTACCAGTGCTCCTCTAATAAACAACTTGTTTGTGGTTCTACCAATAAACATAAATTCCTCTCATGCCATAGAGAGGGTAGAACCCTTTGTTTAAGACCTGGAAACACCATTTAAGGGAACACTTATCTACTTACCTTAAAGTAGAGAAGGAGTGAATTCCATCTTGTGTAATTATGTTCTTAGCTTTCCACTCAGGCTTGTCCCTAAAATGATAAGCTAATTGAGTTGGCGATCAGGTCACTCTCACTCGTACAAATCAAAGGACAATCCCTCACAAGCAGGAGTTCATAATACACTTAGGATTAAGACTAAGTTACTTAGGTCATCCTAGTCTAATAGAAACCTAACTAGTTAACGGAGTTACATCTGGTGGTTACTATTTTGCGATCCGATCTTATGCAAACTCATTGCATAAGATACCCTCACTTGCATGTCAACTTCACGAATACATTGAATCATTGCATTTATATCAAATACAAAGTGAGCCGTATCCATAGTGTTACCAGGATAAGGTACCCAGCCTTATCCCTATACTATAGA
>JBBPDI010000020.1:17165378-17179147 GCA_037974545.1 Cucumis variabilis
AAGATATTACCTTCGCTCTGGAACTTTCAATGGACCTTGCAAAAATAATGCTATCTTTATCCGCATTGATGGCACTTTGGTGGCTCCCTCCGACTTTCAAGTTATTGGAAACTCTGCAGCTTGGATTGTTTTTAGGCACGTTGATGGAGTTACCATCTCGGGTGGCAATCTTGATGGGAAGGGAGTTGGCTTATGGGCTTGCAAAAATTCTTCTAGTAGCACTACTTGTCCATCTGGTGCCACAGTAAGCAAATATATTAACTAAAACCACAATTCTTCTTAAAATTATTATATTTTTTTATTTTAAATAAATTCGGTCTTTTGTACTGTATATGCAGACCCTTGAATTCTCTAACTCCAAAAATGTAGTGGTCAGCGCATTGACATCACTCAATAGCCAAATGTTCCATATAGTCATTAATGGCTGTCAAAATGTCATGATGAAAGGTCTTAAGGTCTTGGCCTCTGGCAATAGTCCCAACACAGACGGAATTCATGTGCAAATGTCCTCTGATGTGGCCATATTAAACTCCAAAATAGGCACTGGAGATGATTGCATTTCCATTGGTCCTGGTACTTCTAACTTACGAATTGAGAATATCATATGTGGACCTGGTCATGGAATAAGGTAAAACTTTTGTGAATTATTATGATAATATATATAGACTCGAAAAATTATAAAGTAAATAAATTCTTAATTATAATTATTTTTGCAATAAAATTGGCTGGTTATAATTTGTAGCATTGGGAGTTTAGCAAAGGATCTACAAGAGGATGGAGTCCAAAATGTTACTGTGAAGAATGTTGTATTTTCACGCACTCAAAATGGGGTAAGAATCAAAGCATGGGGCAAGCCTAGCAATGGTTTTGCTAGGAACATTCTTTTCCAACATATTGTAATGGATAATGTCCAAAACCCAATTGTTATCGATCAAAATTATTGTCCAAGCCACAAAGGTTGTCCGAAAAAGGTATGAATATTTAATCAATTCAATATGCTCTAATCCTCGATCATATTAATTATTTTATTGATTGAGTGCTAAGTTGTTGTATCATATTATAGGCTTCTGGTGTTAAAATTAACGATGTGACTTATCAAGACATCCATGGAACATCAGCCACTAATGTTGCAGTAAAGTTCGATTGTAGTCCAACGAATCCATGTGTTCGAATAAAGTTAGAGAATGTAAAACTTACATATATGAATCAAACAGCCCAAGCTACATGCAACAATGTTGGAGGAATTGCAGCAGGTCTCGTTCAACCCACTAGTTGCTTCTAAGTGAAACAACTTGAGTCTATTGGATATGCGTGGATGTTTTTATTTTTTCTTGAGTAGACAAAATATTTATTTTATGACTAAAAGTGTTTAGAAAATTTTATCTTATTTATATTTTTGTATATTGAAAAATCTATTCGTTATTCATTATTTTTATTTAATATATTGTTATTTTCAAAATCCTATTTAGACAGACATTGTAAACTTGCAAATACCAATTCAAAATATAAGAGAACTTTTACCCTAATATAATACAAGTTGATGTTAAATCATTCAAAAGCAAACATGCATTGGTTGCAATAATCATTTTACAAACAACCCAACTTTTCAATATATATTAAGCTGACGACTTCAGATTCAATTGTTGCATGTGTTTCAATAACTACTCGTATATGAACACAATATAATCCAGAAGATAAAGAAGACAACATTTCTAGTATACGTTTTTCATTTGATATAGTAGATATTACATAAAGATATTCCATCTCATTCTTTCTATCGGTCTCAATATGATATCGTTGCAACGTATATCTTTAAAACTCAATAGATTTCTCTTTGATTGACTAGACAACAATGTATAAGATTTAATATTAACAAAAGAAAAAATGTGAGACCCTGAATCGTGTTCTGAACTACGCATTAAGAATACAGATGACAAGAATGGGTTATGCGATGAGAGAGTGTGCAATAGAAGCTGGCAATTGATAAGTTTTGCAAAGTACACTGCATATTATGTTTAGGCTAGGCGATGCGAATGATCTATGTGTTGAACTATGAGGTGATGTGAGCTTCCTTCACTTAGAAGTAGTTGACGCCATCCTTGTGTAAGAAGGTTGATATGTTGATTTGACTTTGTCGTCCAACTGAATTCAGAACAAAGAGGTGGTAGTAACACATGACATTTTGACACTACAAGAAAATATGTATTTTCTGATGCACGACACGGACACATAGATAAGTGACGTTAGGAGAAAAAACTTTTCTCGATGGTGTAGAAGCTCTGTCGAGAAAGGTTGACAATCCTGACACAACATAAGGCGACGTCGGTATAAGGTAATGTAATTGAAAAATTAAACTTCTCTCGATGTTGTTATTCTTGGCGTCAGAAAAAGTTTAAATTGTTTTAAAATATTAAACTTCTTCCGATGCCATTGTACATGGCGTAGGAAAAAGTTTAAATTTTTTTTAATATATTAAACTTTTTTCGATGCCATGCATAATGGTGTTGGGAGAAGTTTAAATTTTTTTAATATATTAAACTTCTCCCGACATCGTTATGCACGACTTCGTCAATACTAGAGGATCTCTCGATATCATATATAGTGCATCAGAAGATGTATATAGGATCTCCTGATGTCGAATGTTGTGCATCGAGAGAGCCTCTCCCGATAAATTTTTTCCAACCCTGGTCCCGACGGTCATTTATGCATCAAAAGAGGATCTTCTGACACTTTTCGGCATGGATAGTATCCCCTTTTCTTGTAGTGTGATATTGGACAAATTCTCACCGTCGGGCAGAGATAATCATTTTGACATGGATAGTATCACCAGAAAAATCTATAAATAAAAGGATTCCAACAAGATTAAGAGCTTATTTTACCTAGTAATTACTTAAAGAGTTGAAGAACTTACAAATTGGTTTCAAAGTACTTCGAGCTGGAATTTTTGGCAAGAAATTTGCAAGAAAATACAAGGGAGCTTCGGTTAAGGACGTACACTACAAGAAATAGGAGGTCTCCTGACTCCTAAAAGTGTCGCATATAAACCCAAATGCATCGGGAAAGGATCTTCTGACGCATACGACACCGTTGGGAGGCAAATCGGGAGTAATGTGTCTGGGGAGGAATTATTTTCGATGCACGAACAAAACTCGTCGGGAATTTCTTACTCCCGATGTTGCAATTCTTGACAAATTGAAGCACTTCGGAAAATTTAAACTCCCGACGGCTCATTCCAGAGTCGACAGTAAGAATGTCGAGAGTAAGGAATGCTCGACGCTGTGCTTACAATGTTGAGGAAGGTTACTAATTCCCGACACCATTGTGCGTCGGGAGATAATTTTATACTTTTTTTAACTATTATGTTTAATTTTTTTATCCTCTGGTACTTTTTTTAGTTTCGATTCGATTTAAATGAAATAAAGTTTTCAAACATAACAAATACAAAATTAATAGATGCATTGAAATACTAAATTATTATTTATAAAATTAGAACATAATTCCAACTATTCAAACAAGTACATATTGTTTGAAACAATTACATAGAAAAGAAAAAAATACATCATCGTCTCTCATCGCTTCGAATGTCATCTTCGAACAAGTCCACACCTACAATAACATGAAAGTAAAGTACATTATTCAAAGTTCAATGAAACCAAAATGCATGAATATGCAAAAAACCAAAACTTAGAACAAACAATAATCAAAGTACAACCCTTAATCAAACTTCCACTCTTTCAACTTATGAACAAACAACAATCAAACTACAACCCTTAAATACTCAATTTCTCCAATTCCACTCTTTCTACAAATGTAACAAACAATAAAGATCCAACTTACACATCCACTTACTTCGGCATGCAACCCAATATAACAACTACATTGAAACCTTTCAAAGTAACATTTAACCCCCCTCTCCCCAAACTCAATCCATGATGTAACTATCCAAAATAACCCAACCTCTCAACTTCGATGTGTCACCCAACATAACAACTGCATTGAACATACATGCTTAACCCCTATAAATTCATGTATTTAATCTAACTTTTATGATTTATCAACTCCATTCCTTAAGTTCTGGGACTAAAGAATTTTACTCAAAATGTTGAAATTTTGTTTTGAAAATAATTCAATTTGAAATTCGAAAATAATAATTTGTATGTGTAAACTTTGAGTTATTTGAATTAAAACATCATAATAATAATTGTATTAATTTAAATTACATTTTAGTATATATTAATTTATTGTGATTTTCTTATAAGTGAATCAATTCAAGTTATATTATTAGTAATATAATTAAATTTTCATTATTTTCTTTTTTTGGTAAATTTAGATAAATATAACAATAGTTGTTAAATATTCTCGTATAACAATTTAAAAAAACAGCCAATTACTTTGTCATAAATTTTATATTTGTCTTCGTTGGATTTTGATAATTATTGTGGATGATTTTTTTGTCTTCATTGGATTTTGATAATTATTGTTGGATGATTTTTCAGTTCTTTTTCTTCTTTTTCTTTGTGATTTATTCTTTCCTTCTTCGTATTTTTAATTTCTTTATATTATTACTTCTTCTTCTTTATATTTCCACTTCTTACACGCAATTTCTTCATTCTCTTCCAGAATTTTGTCATTCTTCTTCATCTCTCATCTTCTTTTTTTCTTCTTGGGTACAAGCTTTAAAGGATATTGATATAGGATTTAAATAATCATGTATCAATATCTAAACAATCAGTTGTCTATCCCAAATAAAAAGAGATAGACCACAAACACTAATAGATCATTTCGCTTTGGTACAAGATCGTTTAAGACTAGGTACGTACAAGATCGTTTAGACGAGGTACAAGGTTACAAGATCGTTTAGGCTGGGTACAAGGGTACAACATCGTTTAGACTTGGTACAAGATCGTTTTTCACGTGTTTGTGACCGATTAATCATGAAGTATTTTTATTATTTCACTTGGTAGGTGTGTGAGTTTTTTCCTTTTTTAAAATTGTTCTATACGGTATAAATATTTTTGCGCTTAACTTTTTTTTTTTTTTTTTTAGATTTTGGACTTAGAAATGAAACAAATGCAAATATAATGTGTTTCTTTAGAAAAAGAAAATGTCAAATATTATGGAAATCAATAGTAATGATGGAAAAAAGATACATGATTAAATTTTCACAAGCTAGCAAGTGTAACCAACAAAAGGTTTACAAGTATACGTCAAATTTGAATCCTCTATAATAATGTTCATTTTTCAATTTACTTTGAGAGAAACAAGACTTTAAACAGGCATCCTCAATTTGCCTTGCACCATACTGCAAATTCAAAATAATAAAATGGAATTAGAAAACATAAATAATCCAAATAAATAAATACAGGATATAATTGGGGAAAAAAATTAAATTACAAAAATCATCCCTAAAATAGGCTTTCAAAGCTTTAATAGTGTTAAAATTGAACCCTAAACTTTCATTAACTGTAGAAATATGATTCTCCTCAAACCATATAATTGTTACATTTCTACAAATATAGCAATTTAGGAGTTCCATTTTAAGAATTGTATGATATTTTTAAGGTTTAATTTTTAGAAATGGGAGTTGAAAGATATAATATGAGTGTAGTGTGGGGATGATTTTGCAATTTGAAATTTGAAAAAGGAAGAGTCTTTACCTTTTTACATAGTAATAACAAAAGTCGGCCAAGATAAAGGATTGAATCATTTCCGCAAGGAAAGCCGCCATGAACCAAAAATAACCATTCCCAACCAATAACAAATATTCTCCCCGAGTTTCATAAACCTAAAACAAATATTTTAATTCAATTATATAATCTATTTTTTTGTGAAATTATTGTCTAAAAATGAGAACGTAATTGCCTAAAATATTTAGTAATAATTTATAGGCTTTGAAAATTGTAAATGTCTATTTCCAATTTTTCATAAATGTTTTCATATTTTCAAGATAAAAGATATTTTGTATTTTTAGTTAATATTTGAGCTTTTGAAAACTAAGACATTTTTAGTTTTTAAAATATAATTTTGATTTTGAAAACACTATAAATATACAACATATAAAAATCATTGGATATAGAAGTTGTATCTAGAATTATAATCTAAAATAAATAAGGAAAAAAAAAAGCCAAGGCTTTATATCATAACCATTTTGTATAATGTTTTTCGTCCTTTTACTTGTAGTAAAATTTAAAATACAAAACTACTTTTCTTTAATTTTCAAATTTGAGCTAATTTTTTTAAAAGATATTGGTAAAAATATATTACAGAATTAAGAAATTAAGGTAGAGAAGGAGTGTTTATGTGCACAATTTTTGTTTTGAAAAAAAAACAAGAAAATATAATATTTAGCCCTTAAAACAAACAAATTGTGATTGAAACGGAAAGCACAAGTGTTTATAGAAAAAGAAAAAACCTGAATAATCCAATGAGCAAAAGCCAAGAATCTAGAAATCCCCAAAGCAAACACATAATGGGCTGTGAAAGGCTCAATCATCTGCCAAACAAATGCATGATCTCAAATAATAATAAATAAATAGATAAACTGAAAGAATTAGAGGTTAAATTACCTTAGCATTTTGCATAAGCCTAAGTTGAGGCAACACTGAAAAAGATTCTAAGAAAACACCAAATGCCCACAACATACGAACCACGTGATTATGGTGTGTGTGGGGAAATATGAAGAATGAAAGAATCATAGAAGGCACCACCTAATTTCACACAATAAGTATATATCAAATCAATTTACGTACAAAAAAAGAAAGAAAAAAAAAGGTTTAGTAATGGAAGAGTAAATCACCACATAATACAAATGGAAGTTGTCAAGGGATTTGGAATAGGTATTTTGCAACTTGAAGCGAATCATGTAGATAACCCAAGCAGTGGAGAGGAAAGCAATGAGGTCAAAAAGTGTGTAAATATCAACTTCCATTATTGTCCCACTCACCAATCTTACAACAAGGAACAATGCTGTTAGTTCTTGACTTTTTGATGATAGACCTGTTTTCATTACCAAAATACCCCTATAAGAAACCAGTTTAATTCCTATTTGCTTCCTAAATTTCTCACTTTCTATTTCACATTCACTTTTAGTTAATTAATTTCAAATAATTATGTCATTAATTCTTTTAATTAAATTTAATAGTGATGAAAATTGAATGAAAAATAATTTAATTAAGCATGTTTGATTCATAAACATTTAAAAGAAGGTATTTAGTAAAAAAAAAAAAAAAAGTTAAATTGTACATCTTGAAACCTACCAAGTTGAAAAAAAAAAAGTTCAAAAACCTAAAATCTAACATGCTTTTGTTTGGTAAATAATGGTTTTTAGTTTTTTAAAAATTAAACTAAAGAAATTTTCTATCCTATTATCTACTCTTTTTTTAGTAATATTTTTAAAAAAACGTTTTTAGAATTTGACTAAAAGTTAACTAATTAGTAAAACAGGATAAGAAATTTGAACTTAATTTTTAAAACCTAGAAAAATAGGTATAAGAGAGGCATAACCTTTTGAAAGCTAATAACAAAATAGCAATTAAATTCAAATCTCACAAATAAACAATATCATTTTCAAACTTAAAAATCAAACAAAAACTATATATAAAAAAAACATTTTCAATTCTTTTTCTTTAAAAGAAATCAATTGACGTTTAAAATCTCCAGAAGAAAAAGAAGAAAAAAACCCCTCATGTAAGAATATCTCTATTTCTTAATCATCACCTATTAAAATTCCAATAATTGGCGGCATTTTCAAACACAGATCCCAAAATTAAAAATAAATAAATAAATAAGGAGAAAGAAGAACTCGCCGGAGCAGGTTTTATGAGTGGTGAGCTTGTAAGCAAGGACGAGAAGCCCGACGGCGTGAATTGATTCTCCCGCCATAAAGAAATAATTATGATTATGAACAGTATGCTTCAATATCACCAATGCAAACACCGCAACGGCCACCAAAATACCAATCCTCGCCGCGAATGATCGCCGCTTCAACCATTCCTCCGCCGCTTGACTCATCCGTCTCCTCCAAATCGGTCGATTTTTCTTTGATTCATCGCCGTCGCTCGAGATCGAAGTCTTCCCCGGACCGAAATTGATCGGATAGGAACCTAAGGAAGCCATGTTCAGAGAGGATGAATTGAGAGAGAGAGGCGTTATTGAGAGGGGGAAAATTGGGGGGAAATGGATGTGAAGGATTTTTCCGATGGGATTGAAACGGTTGCCATTTATGCATAGAAGAACATTTAATTGAAATTGCTAAGAGATATGGTGAAATGAACTCATCCAGTTTTTTCTTCCTTTTTTTTAGAAAAAATGACAAAAAAGGTATAAATTTAGAGTAGTTTTGGTAATAATTATAATTTAAATTTGTGTTAATTAAAAAAATTAATACTAAAATTGGGGTTGTTTTTTTTACAGCATCAACCTATTTGGATATGCTATTTATTTATTTTTGTCTATTATAGAACCTAATAAGGAAGGAAGAAGGGAAAACAGCGGCATAAGGTTTCAGCAAGATTGGTGTTATTTGGATGGCCTTTTTTTAGGGTTTCAAATAAAATCTTACGTGTTTTTAGAAAATAGGAGTTCATAATATCATGTTTGTGAGCGGACAGAACAAGGCTCCCTCTCCTTCAGATCCTTTTTTTCTTTGAGTTGTAAGTGATTTATATTTTATGTTTGGTACTTGTTGTCATTATCTGTTTCCTTTTGCTAATTTGATGATACTTTGTTGATTCGTATCTTCATATTAGGGTTGGGACATTTATAATTTCTTTTCTTAACTCATTCAATACCTTTGAAAACAAAACGTTTTGTTTGTGCAATCACAAAGTGAAATAAGAGTATTTATAGCACTAAAAATATCTCTTAATAGTTTTTTATAATTTTCAAACGGAATTAAATTGATTAACCTCAATTCTACAACTCTACAATAACCGTCAATACTACCAATCAAATTGTTTCGTTGATTTTGGACTTAGTCATGGCCTCACATTCCAATAAGATTACATAACTCCTTGTAATCAGACTCATTTTTAAATTACCATTTGATGAATTACATATAAGAATTATGTAAATATGACACTATTTTCTTATAATTAATTTATTCTCCACCGTTGTGCCAATTTTAATAAAGAAAAAAGAAAGAAAAGAGAAAGAAGGGTATACATTTTTTATTTATCGAATTCGTGATATTTTAAAATAGGATATTTTTAAAAATAGTAAACTAAGTTAAAATATTTACAAGTGTAGCAACAAAGAAATACCGACAATTTCCAATGATTTTTTGTAATGTAAATATGTGAATTTAAAATTTATATTAAAAAAAACATTAAAAAAAAGAAAAGAAAAAAGAAAGACCTTTTTTATGTTGCCTTTATTTTTTAAAAAAATTATTACATAACAAATGAGGGCTAGGAAATAAGTTGGCGTTTTATCTTAGATGAATTTTTTCCTTTATTAAAAAAATTATCTTCCTTTTAGGAAATCATTGAAATTTAGGAAAAATTTTGATATCTTCCTTTTAGGAAATCATTGAAATTTAGGAAAGATTTTGATATTTGGGGAAATAAAACTATTGATATTTGAGAAAAGAAAATTATTGATGTTTTAAATAAAATCTATTTTGAAAATTGTTGATATTTGAGGAAAGAAAATTATTGATCTTTAAAATAAAAACTATTTTGTAAAAATAATTGTAACAAGTAAGATTTAAACCCACAATCAAAGAGTTGTGTAGGGGTACAACCACTATAATAGAAGCAGAATTTAGGCAAAATGAAACTAAGTTTATATATTTTGTAATCTAACACTTCAAAATTAATATTAAAATACAAAAACCGATAATGTGAGGGAAACACGTGCCCCATGATCCCTTAATAAATCCTCCCATGGTCATTAAACTCATTGTGTATATAGCAGAAGACGATGATCATCAAATATACAGTAAAAAGCCTACACACTTGGATCATTCTAATACTACAAGAATTTTTGTCTTTATTGACAGTTTTAATTTTTCTACCAACGGAGCAATAAACATCAACATACTTATCTTTTGTCGACAAAAATAATATTCGTATTTTTAATATGTGTACAGAATATTATTTGTGTCGATAAAAATATGTGCGTAGATAAAAAGTTGTGTGATTTTAGTAAAAATTATCAGGTTGAATTCTGGTGACTCTGATTTTAATTGTTGTGCACACATTTTGCGTGGAAAGAAGTTTCCAGTATCTGTCAAGGCAACAGGCATTTGACAAAAGCTCTTAAATCCACATTTTAATTTACCCACAATTTGTTAACCTATTCTCTTTATTAAGTATTACTTTTCTTATTTTGGATATATAATCATATGCCTAAGATTTTAGTTTAATTTTATATATTTTTAACATGGCTTTAAGTTTAAGTTATCTTCCTAAATGTTTTCTCATCTTGGATTATTAAAAAGAAGGAAACACACAGAACACTAATCACATTCCAAATCGTCTACACCAATTCTTTTCCTCTCCAACATACTGTATGAAGAGGATGTTCAAAAGAAGCAAACACACAATGTACATAATAAAGTTTGATTGAGTTTGCCGACAAGGAAAATAAGGAAAATTACATGAGGTAACGATAAAAAATTCAATTGTAAGAGGACTTTAGGAAAAGCACATATACTTTTTTAAAAAATGGTTAAGTGTAAGCATCGGATACGTGTCGGATTCTGAAACGCCTCGACAAGTATTCAATGTTTTAACTTAGCGTGTCAAATATTTTAGGATTTAGGGAGTGTCGAATACTTTATTATTTAATTTTGATATATCGGACACGGTAGGACACACTAGTGACACTTCAAAAACCAAAACAAAGGATAGGGAGACCACTAGACAATCGTCCTTTCTCATCAGACTATCGTTGTCTCTCATCGAATTCTCGAAGACCAACCATTCTACCATTGTTATGTCATTATTTTTTCCTTGTTTACTATGGGAGAGGGGAAAACAAAATGGGAAAAGGTATGTGCTAAAAATAGAATTGGAAAGAAAAAAAGAGAGAAAAGTTGAAGATAGGATCAACATGAATTTAGCTCATTGGCATTTATATGTACTCAAAGACAAGAGATTCTGAGTTCAAATTCATACTCCAAGTTTTATTATAATACCTTTAAAAAAGAGCGAAAGATAGATAATAAGAGTTTTAGATGGTACAACAATGTGACAAACATTCGTTGGTTCAGGTTATATTTACCGCCACTTGTTTTTATTTAACATTCTTCTACTTTTCATGTGTATTTATGTATAACATAGTTGTTTTAAAAAACTTTTTATTCTTTTATTTTTCAAAGTGGACTTTTTTTCTTTCTTTTATCTTTTCGCATTTTCTCCCACCTTTTTTAATATATAAAAAATGTTAGTGAGGCTTCTTGTAGAAGCAATCCAAATTTTCTTATTTTCTTCCATGCCAAGCTTGCTTCTCCCAAAGTGTGTTCTTTTTTTAATTCATAAGAAAGTCTAAAATTATATATTGTATCCCAATATTTTATACTTCAATATTTTCAACTATATACATAATGTCATATAATTATATATTTTTTAAAAAACCACAATAATTATTCGAAATCTAATTCAATTCACCAATCTACTCAACAAAAAATTAGAATTCACATACTGTAAAATTGTAAATTACAAGATCAATAATTAATTACTCAATTTAAAATAGAAAGCTTAAAATAACAATGCAACAAAACAATCATAAATTAACATTCAACACTACACTACTGTAACTTTCTTTACATTATTTTACAAAATGTATGCAAATACGATTATCTTATATTTAATTATCTCACTAAAAACAATTCAAAATAAATTTGACCAAAACACTCCAATCTTTATGTTATCTATCTTTAATTGGTTGGGATTTTTGTTACCAAGTGCTAATGTTTCATGAAAAAAAAAAAAAAAAAAACTAATAAGTGATCTCTATAAATATAATTAATATATTTAGAATAGAAAGTTAACCTCAAGTATTTGTTACTTGAGTGAATGACATATTGTTTTGTGCATCCATAGATGTTGTTTGTCGGTTCACAATTGGCATCATATTTGTTGTTTGGATAGATTTTTTTCACAATATTTTTTCTTATTGAAAAAATAACAATTAGAACAACTAAATATATTTCCTGTAGAGTTCATAAATATAAATATAGTTTAATTTGGTGTGCTGTACCTGTGTGAGGGTTTTGTTAGGATATTTTGGCAACATAGTTTTTTATTTATTTAATGAATAAAATTCTTTTTGGCAGCTCTTATCATGAAGGAATCTGCATAAGGACTGTTCCTTATTTTGTGGTGAGAAGATTGTGTGTAACAGAAAGATACGGTAAGTATCTGAGATAAAATCAAATAGAGAAAAATGTATCTTGTGTTGTTGATGCGAGTGACAACGATCTTTTGAGAAGAAACGAAAACAACAAAGGTGATAGGCTTCATGTATGTTTCGTTCTAATATTGAATCACCATGAGTTACAAGTTAGTGTGTGACTGTACGTAAAAATGTTGAGGAATATGTTGACAAGAAGATTGGAGAATTGGAGAATCAATTCTGAACATCTAGGGGAGCCGATGCCAGTCTAAGAAGCATGTCGACAAGAAGCAGATTGATGAAGTTGTGAAATCAGCTCTGGAATTTAGGGAGAGCCTGAATCAATCGTTGATGAGATTTATGCACTGTTTAGGGGGAGCCTCAATTTTATGTTTAGTTTTTATATGACTATTCATGTGTAACTCGTATGATAAGTTGCTTATCAAGAATCTCTAATAAAATTTCTCATCTGAGCTAAGAAGCTTCCCAGATGTAGGCTTATTTGCCGAACTGGGTTAACAAAGTGCATTGTTGCATTGTCTTTTATATGCTCTAGTTACATGTATAGTTAAATACTTGTGGTATAACTAAAAGGTATTTATTGTATCTATCTTTTCAGGTTATAATGTAGTTTGATGAGAAAGAAACATTACTATAAATTTGGCTTTTTTTAAGCTTTGTTCGATTTCACATTTTGTTTATGTCTCCCCTTTTCAAGTGGAGCTTTCAATCAATGATAAGGACGACCTAACTGTAGACTTTCTCTTAATTTCCAAAGCTTCTACAACATTAGCTCTAATCAAAGTTGAATCCTTTAGCTTCACTACTTTCACTATTATTTTTCACCAAAATACTTTTCTTCATCATCTCCAAATCTTTGAGCAATTGAATAAAAGTTTGCGATGCATGGTCAAACACAATTACAATTGTTCATGTTTGGCTGCTTGTGAAGTAATTTGGCAAGCATTATGACATAAGTGATTATAAAGCTTACCAATAGCCTCTTTGAAATTTCCACTTGCCTCTATTTGATTCTCAAGTTCACTTGAAGCTTTAGCCAATTTTGTTCATCTTTTCAAAATATATGGAGAAGGAATTTTGTTAGCAATTTTCTTCTCAAGCACCTTAAGTGCATGGGTACATAAAAATACCCATAAAAGTAAATTTCATGCAACTGCAAATGACTGTTTGTGTTAACACCTCATATTTAACCACCCTTTGATGTGAACTTCTGAAAGCTGATACTTCATATTCTCACCACCACTACAAGAAATATTAGTTATGATAGCATCGAAAAAATGCTATTGTTGATTTTTGATAGCGTTTTCGAAACGCGGTCGTAGCCGATGTTACTGAAAGTCCACGACTTTCCATAGCGTTTTTACAACGCTGTGCAAAACGCTATAATATGTCTCTATTTATAGCACATA
>JBBPDI010000020.1:17181987-17195891 GCA_037974545.1 Cucumis variabilis
ATAACATAACAATTACATTATTCATAAAATAAATAACAATAGAAATTTCCATCATATAACATTACAATTATATTAAAAAAAGTCCATCATATAACATTACAATTATATTAAAGGATCATGCATGGACATACTTATTAAAATATATAACTATATAATATAACATTTTAATTTTAAAAAATAGTTGCAAATATAACAATTATATTTAAAATATTGGCATATATATCAACATTATTTTAAAATATTACAAATATAGTAAAATCTGACAAAGTCTGTTGATAATAGAAATAATAGATGTTTGAGATATTTGGAGC
This sequence comes from Cucumis variabilis, assembly GCA_037974545.1. Taxonomy (NCBI): domain Eukaryota; kingdom Viridiplantae; phylum Streptophyta; class Magnoliopsida; order Cucurbitales; family Cucurbitaceae; genus Cucumis; species Cucumis variabilis. Next base: position 17,182,299 of record JBBPDI010000020.1, read on the forward strand.
AATATCAAAATTGGGTTACATGGTTCCCAAATATAGCAAAGCCTACGTGGAATAAGATTTTTAGTAAAATATAGTCGCATGCATTTATGGTTAGTCCTGATTTTGCCTCTGATTCTTAGGATATTTCATAAGTTCAAAGTAGAGTGTATTTTAGTTAGATTGATCGTGAGCAAGTGGCCGAATTTTGGAAACACAATTTATTTTACAAACTGGTTATTTGGTTATATCTTAATTAAATTTGGGATTTATTTAGAGAAAATTGCAACAAAATTTTCCTATATTAATGAAATATATATCATTCATATCCTCAATTAGTCATCCTATTATATATAACCGAAATCAAATCTTTAATAAATATTAATATATTTATTATTTAATATTTCAAAATTATATAGTTAACTAATATATAATATCTATTTTTAATAAAAAATTGAAATTATAGAGTTAATTAATCCATAGTATATATTTTAATTAGATTCCAAAAATATAGGGCAATATTGAATTTTCAAAATATGTATTTATAATAAGTTTTGAAAATATATTTGTTTATCTTTTTTTATTATTACTTGTGACAACACGTGCTATGCACGTTAAATGTCAATGTTTTATTAAAAATTTAAAAACAATTTTTTCAAATAAAAATTATAACATTTATTTCTTTTTATATTTATAATTTATTTTTATTTTTATAGAGTTGTTTAGAGTTGAAAAAAATATTATAGAAATTGTGCTAAGAAATTATTTGTTTATATTAGGTATTGTAATATACACAATAAATTAAACATTTTAAATGATATTTTCAAATATGTATATTGTATTTTTCATTATTTCTTACTAAAATATATTCTTTCATAAAATATTTTATACATAATACAAATACAATAATTTTCTACATAGTACAAATACAAAGTAAAGTAATAAATTATTAAAACTATAAATTTTTACATGGAAGAAAAGTTTGTTGAAACTATTTGTGTGTTTTTTTACATATTGCTAATAATATTTTTTATATTAATAACCATAAGTTATTAATTATCTATTTTTTCTTAAAGACAACCCATGATTATGAAATACAATAAAAAGAAATCTAAATTCACACCTTCATCTTACCTTCATCTTGCTTGTACACGACTTGATGCTCCAATAGCGTGGTCTCAAACATTCTCATATTTCTATATCATTGTCTATCATCGCAGGCTTGAGAGAATGATATTTTTTAATTAGCACAATGGACTTTATATAGTGAATTAAATAAGTAGAATGAGAAGGGATCTTAGATAATTATTTATTTATTTATTATTGGTGTGAAGTGTCTAATTAATGTAGTTAGTAGATGATTTTGTATGATAAAAAAATTTAATGAAAATTATTTTTAAAAAGAATGAATGAAAATTTAGGAAGCTAAAAGGTTTTTGAAATTAAAAAGAATAGAGTGTAATTAATATCTAATTGATGAATTTAGATTTTTATTGTTAATTAACTTAACAACTTAGGTGACTTTACAAATTTCTTTTGAATTTTTATTTAACAAGTTTTTAAAATTGACAAAATTATTATTAATATAATACTTAATTACTATTTTAAAATCTAGGAAACTTAAAGGTTTTTGGAATTAGAAAAAAATGTAATTAATATCTAATTAATGTATTTAGATTTTAATTGTTAGTTAACTTAACAGTGACTTTACAATTTTTTTTTGAATTTTTATTTAACAAATTTTTAAAATTGATAAAATTACCATTAATATTATACTTAGAATTACTTAAATGAAAGGAGAAAAATGGGGAGAGAGAATATTAATGTGTTTAGATTTTAATTGTTAATTAAACAACTCATATGTGACCTTACAAATTTCTTTTGAATTTTTATTTAACAAATTGACAAAATTACCATGAATGTTATACTTAGAATTACTTAAATGAAATGGACAAAATGGAAAGATAAAGTTTCTCCCTATAGACCATTTTATATATGGTATAGATTATTTTAAACGGTTTATTTTCTATATATCCATAAATGTATATTTGAGGAATTATTAATAGATGTTTATAGTTAGCTATCAATTATATTTTTTTTAAAACTTCAAAAATATGTATTTTGTATAAGATTTTCAGATATTCTTATTTATGTTATTTTTTTTATTATTTTAATATTGTATTAATCTAATTTTTAGATTATATCTTTTTTGTTTAACATAAATCCTAACAAGATTCGTTTGCATAAGATCTTATTGGTCTAGTGTTATTAACCATCAATTTAAGTTGTAGGAACCAAAGCTGAACAAAAAAAGAAGCAAAACAAACTTTATTTATGCATAAATCGAAGCACACCTTTCTTTCAGGTGAGAGGATTTTTTGTGAATGGTCGCTACTCTTTTGAGAGTTATGGCTTCTAACACTTTACGTCAATGAAGATGAAGAAGATGAACGAAGGAAAGTTTTGAAACTGGCTTCAATGGAGATATAAAAGACAAACGAGTTTGGGGGGAAATTTGAGATTTGATGGCTTTTAATTGCTTTGATTGTTTTTTTAGGGTAAAATTACGAGGGAAAGCTAAAATGATTATAATTGGAGAGCCTAATTCAATTATGAGGTATTTTGGGTTTTGAAATAATTGTATTTGGAACGTGAGTTTTTTCACTAGAGTATGAGCATTTAAGACATTTTTACAGTAGTTTTTTTTCTTCATTTTTTACGATTTTGCTATGTTAACAATTTAAATTAATTTTTGTCATTTATCCAAAGTAAACATGTAAATTTGCTATTTTTCTTGTCAACCCTAAATCTTAGTGAGTCTATCACTTATAGATTTTTCTATTTGTAATTTTTTTAAATGTTCTATATACTTAATTATTATTTCTAAAATTGCTACTCATTATAATTATCCTATATTTAAATTAGATACATGTACATGCTAATTATATCATGCAACTATATAATATAATACTTGTATTCGCTATGATAGATGAATATGTTTATCCTAAGGTGAGATTTTAAATCCATATGACAAAAATTATGCAACATATTTTAATTTAATAAAACATCTCATGCAAAATTAAAATAAAATTTGACACCTCCACAAATTAATTAAGTTAATATAATCACATCATATTAATTTAATTAATAAAATAAAAATACATGAATTAAGCAAAAAAAAAAGTTGCATCTTTCCACGTTTCTATGACTTGAAGCCATGATGAAACAAGTGGTTAAATATTGAAATGTCACGATGTTGTCGCATGTTTGCCATGTTCACTTCACGTCAAAGTGTTGCGACACCTTTATGTGGTGTTTTTTTTCGAGATACATGAAAATAACAAAATATCAAGACACTTTGGCACAAAAACTCTAGATCGCTTGTCATATGCTTAAAATATTCATAAAATTGGATGTCTTCATCAACAACACTTGCTAATAGAATAACACAGACTTACAGAGTCCATTCCTAAATTAGAATACCTAAAACAACATGCCCTTGAATAATTCAAGTAAAAATAAAACAATTTAAGGTACCAAAAATCGAAAACATTTAAATAAGTTCTTCAACCTAACCCAACCCAACCTTCAAAATTCGGGTTGGGTTGTCAGATTATTTATTTACTTTATTTTCTTAAGTATATTATTTATTAACTTGTAATACTTAAATTTGTCTACAACGCATTTTAATAACTAAAATTTCATAAAATTAAAATAAAACTCAAATGTTAAATATCAAAATTCAATATATCTCTTAAAAACTTAAAAACAAAACTTCATAATAATATGTATGAATTATAATATTTATAAGTTGTAATATATATTTTAATAATATTAGAAATTTGGGTTGGATTGGGTCAACCTGAATTTTAAAAAATGTAACCTAATCCCAATCCAACCAGAAAAAAAAAAAAAATCAACCAAACCTAACCCAAAATAAAAACTAACCTAATCCAATCTGAAAAAAAAAATATTAAAAAATTATTATAGAGACCAAGAGCTTTTCCTTCATTCATTTGTCTGTTTTAGATGAGAGTCTAAAACAGAGAGAGAGAGAGAGAGATTCCCTCAACCAATTTCCCTATCAGTGAAAAGGAAAAAATCAAAGCCAAAGGGTATGAACACTTGTACTCTGCAGCTTACCTCCTTTTCTATGTTCCATTTTTGTACTTTGTCCACATTGAATTGTAATTTGGACTCCATGGCCGAAAGGCCTAAAGTTTTATTTATGATATTGATATTTTCCTTCTATCATTCTTCCATATTTATGTCTTTGTCTATTCATTGTACGTTTAGTTAATTGTTTGCATAATGTAGGGTGTTTTAGCACTAGACTCTGGTTGAATGCATTATAAGTTATGCTTAGCTAAATATGGCCATCAATACTTTATCCTTTTCGAGAGAGAAGATAAAGTATTGATTGTTATCACTTGGCGTGTGATGATTTGTGTTTGTTAATCATATGGTGAGGAGATTGCAATAATACAATCTTGTCGCCGAATTTGTTCCTTGCATATATCACAGAAATGCACGATATGTGCGGCGAAGGCACAAAAAGGTTTCTCGCTTTAATAAGGACAAATTGCTTATGATTCAAACAATATATTAATTTTAAGTATTTGGGTCCCAAAAGGCGAGCAAGTATGGTGAAGGCACCATGAGGTTGCTCGTCTTAACTCTGAAGTTAATAGATGCTTTGTATCACCTCGAAATGTTAAAATCCCTTGTTTTCCACTTAATTAATTAAACTTTCCTACATTTCCATGCCTAAATAACTAAGTTCATGTTTCATCACATTTCACCCCATATCCACCTTGCTACTCTTATTCGTACTATAGTGTAAATAATTAGGAAAACCATATTGTGCATAAAATTTACTATACACATGCCACCGAGGATTAAGACACGAGTGTTGAGCAAGAAATTTTGATTAATTAAATTATGCCACATCATCACAGCAAAACATTATGATAATTATAATTTGATTGGATTTTGATAATTAAGTTTACTCAAACCAACCTAAGCCCAAGTCCTACAAACAGATGGGCCCAAGCCCAAGGCCAACAGGATGAGCCAATAGGCAAATGGGCCCAAGCCCAAGCCTGCCAAGAAAATGGGCCTAAGCCTAAGCTCAAGTCCAACAAGTAGAGGGACCTAGGCCCAAGCCAAACCAAGCAAATAGGTCCAAGCCCAATAGGCAAATAGAAACATTTGCCATTCATTTGGGGAGATCTTTGGTTGAAGGAAGAATTGAAGCTTTGAAGTACTGAAACTCTGAAGAATTAAAGATTCAAACTTCTACAAAGCTCTCAAGATGTGCAAGTTCTTATCAGCTTCAAGATCATCATCTTCTGAAAGATTGAAGACTTGGAAGATCAAACTTTTCTTGAATTCCAAAAGATGGAAGCTCAAATAGACTTGCAACTACAACATCCTAAAGACCGAAGATCAATAAACTCTAAGTTTTTAACTTGTCTTCAAGAGAAAGTATCAAATGAGTAAATACTAGAGATCGTATTCACAATATTCATCAATATATCAAAGTTCAATTCCACGAATTACATTTTTTCGAAATCTCATGTGAACAGTTTGGCACACCCAATGGGACCATCTCTACCTTTCATCTCTTTCTCTTTTGAAAAACATCTAAAGAAATCATGACATCCCAAGACAACACTTCCAAAGCTCCAACCGACATCGACAAGCAGCCAAATACTCACAACCGCTCAATAGAGACTCAATCATTTGATGAAATGCCATCCTTTGAGATCGCAAAGAACACTTTTGGAAACAATTGTCCAAGCCACCAAAAGGTGGAATTATAATCAAAGAAAATCCTGTGATTTATGAACAAATTTCGTCTTCTGAATGCTCAAATGAGGAGATGCCTCATCCAAATATAATGTCAGTTATAGTGACTGACGTGGATACAAGTGAAGATAGAATGACTGAGCTTGAAAAGAAGATCAACATGCTCATGAAGGTCGTTGAAGAAAGGGATAATGAGATTGCATCTCTCAAGAATCACATCGAGTGTCGTGATGTTGCTGAATCAAGTCATACACATACTGTCAAGAATACTGCCAAAGGAAAGGCAGTTATGCAAGAAAGTCAACCACAAAATTTGACCTCAATTGCATCACTGTCGTTCAGCAATTACAGGAGATGATTGCAAACTCCATCAAAACCCAATATGGTGGACCTGCTCAAACTTTCTCTTTGTATTCCAAGTCGTATACAAAGAGGATTGAGAGTCTCAGAATGCCAAATGGATACCAACTGCTCAAGTTTCAACAGTTTGATGGAAAGGGTAACCCAAAACAACATGTTGCTCATGTCATCAAAACATGTAAAATTGCTGGTACGAGAGGAGATTTGTTGGTAAAATAATTCGTTCGAACTTTGAAAGGAAATGACTTCGATTGGTACATCGACCTGGAACATGAATCCATTAATAGTTAGGAGCAGCTTGAGGGGGACTTTCTCAATCGCTTCTATAGCATCCGATGCATTGTCAGCATGATGGAGTTGACAAACACCAAACAGCAGAAGGGGGAGCTAGTCATCAACTACATAAACCGATGGAGATTTCTAAGCCTGGATTGCAAAGACAAGCTCACATAAATGTATGCAGTTGAGATGTGCACCCAAGGCATGCATTGGAAACTTCTTTATATTTTGCAGGGGATAAAACCATGCACGTTTGAAGAGTTGGCAACTCGTGCCCATGATATGGAACTAAGTATCACAAGCATAGGAGCAAAAGATTTCTTAATTCCGAAAATGAGGAGTGACAAGAATGAAATTGATGACACTAAAAAGACTGCAAATAGTGTCATAAATGAGTCTATGATTATTCATGCAACTCCTTTGAAATCTTTCTCTAAAAGAAAAGAAAGAAAATTGAAGGAAAGCATGATAGTGAGGAAAAGCGATGTCCAACTCTTAGAGAAAGACAAGAAAAAGTTTATCCATTTCTTGACTCTGATGTTGCAGACATGTTAGAGCAGCTGCTAGAGAAGCAACTTATTCAACTGCCATAATGCAAACGACCGTAACAAACAGGAAAAGTAGATCCTAAATAATGTAAGTACCATCGGGTCAATAGTTACTCTGTTCGAAAGTGTTTCGTGTTGAAGGAGTTGATTTTAAAGTTGACTCGTGAAAATAAGATCGAGTTGGATATTGATGAAGTAGCTCAAACGAATCATGTTGCAGTCGAGATGACTTCAAGTGTTTCACCAGCAACACAACTTTATGATCAAAGGAAAATCTTAATTCAATTTGGGACGTCAAAACCTATAATTGTCCAACTTCAACAAATGATCGTAACAACAAACTCTTAAAACAAAGAAGAGCTTGTTAAAAATGAGGATGAAGAATGGATAGTTGTGACTCGTCAAAAAGGAAAACAACCAAATTCCATTAAAAAAATAGTCGTCATTCTATCAAAAGCATGCAAAAGAAAGCATCTCTCTTAAAAAGAAGGAGAAAAGAAACAAGAAGATATGGAAGTCTAAGCCTATGCAAGAGGAGGACGATGGTCTTCTCCAATCTCAACAACTGGTAACTTCTTTAGAATTTCTCCCAAGAAGCTTCCTTGACCATCATCCAAAGAAAGTATTAGAAATCACTACATGTCATGCTATTAGTATAGAAGAAGTCAACAAGAATTATACATCTTCTGAAGAAATCAACAATTTAAATGAAATTAAGCAAATAACTTTTGTCTTAGATCGTATCAAGCCTTCAACTACTTGATCTTCAGTCTTTCAAAGATTGTGTATGACCATGAAAGAAGAAGAAAATCAATGTCCAACGTCTACTTCCACTCGAACTTTAGCTTTCAAAAGGCTAAGTATCTCCACATCGAAGAAAGATCAACCTTGAACATATGTTTTTGATCGAATAAAGATGACAAGCGATCAACATGAAAAAGAGATGAAAAATTTGAAGGTAAAATCACTTTATGAAGAAAACAATGACGAAAAGATACAAAATCGTGTCCCCTCATGCATGAAGAGGAAGTTGTCTGTTGACATAAACACAGAAGGTCCCTTGATCGTTAAACCAAGACTTATTATATTCACCAATTCTACAAATAAAAAAGGTGAACAATTTTTTTATAAAAATATAAATTATTAAATCTACAAAGCTCCTTATCACAAGAGCCTAAACTGCATGATACTCCTAGTTCACAAGAGCTTAAAAGGTGAATGACAAGAAAAGAAAAAAAAACTCAATTGAACTACGTTATAACTTGATCTCTATGTTATAAAAAGGGTACGTAGGTAACTTAAAGTTTACTTAAGTTCAGTCGCACGAGAAAAAAAAGGTATTATGCTTCATCGTGATGATGTAATCTCAATAGAAAATGAAATTCATGAGCAGTTACAATAGAAAAGAAATGGGGCAAAGTCAAAGTAGCGAGCTCTACCTTTTCTCCTAAGTGTTGCAGTTGAGTCTCATGTGTTGCAGTCGAGAGGATCATTATCTTCATCTTCTTTTATGCTTTACATCTAAGAAAATCATCTTCTTCTTCATCTTCTCCCATCTGTTGCAGTCGAGAGGATCATCATCTTCTTCTGTCATGTGTTGTGGCTAAGAGGATCTTCTTCTCTCATATATTGCAGATGAGAGGATCTTCATCTTTATCTTCTCCATGCATTGCAGTCATCGAGAAATCATTATCTTTATCTTCAATGTGTTGTAGACGAGAGGATTATCATCTTCATCTTCAATGTGTTACAGACGAGAGGATTATCATCTTCATCTTCTCTTATATGTTGCAGAAGAGAGGATTCATCTTCATCATCTCACATGTGTTGTGACCATAATCGAGAGGATCTTCATTTTCATTTTCTCACATATGTTGTAGCCAAGAAGATTCATTTTTATCTTCTCCCATGTGTCGTAGTCGAGAGGTTCATTATCTATATCTCTAACGTGTCGCAGTCATCATCTGCATCTCTGATGTGTCGCAGCCGGTCATCATCAACATCTTTGACGTTTGATCATCATCTGCATCTTCGACGTGCGATCTTTATCTGCTTCTTCAATGTGTTGTAGTCGTCATGATCTGCATCTTCATCGTGTAGCAACCATCATTATTTGCATCTTTGATGTGCCACAACTATCATCATCTACATCTCTGACGTGCGATCATCGTCTGCATCTTCGATGTGTCATAGCTATCATCATCTGCATCTTCAACGATCATCATCTGTATCTCTGACATGCCACATCATCATCATCTACATTTTTTATGTGCGGTCATCATCTGTATCTTTGACGTGTCACAACCATCATCATCTACATCTTTGATGTGTGGTCATCATCTACATCTCTGACGTGCAATCTTCATATACTTCTTCAATGTGTTGCAGCCATCATCTGCATCTTTGACGTTTCAAAGTCGATAGGATTTTCATCTTCATCTTCGATGTGCTGCAGCCAAGAGGATCATCATCAGCATATTCATCTTTACTAGGTGCCATGATAGAGTTGTAGAAGCCAAAGAAGCAGTGTACGTTATGATAGAGTTGCATCGTCTATCATGTGTAAACCTATGAAGCAAAGAAAAAAAAGTGTCAGAGGAGACCAAATCAAGATGCATAGGGCTTTCAAAAAGTGGCTAAAGAATATCAAAGTGAAAGTCAATTATAAGAAAAGAAAAAAAAAAGAGGTTGCAAAAAAAAAGAACAAAATAGTTTGAAAAGAAAAAAAAGAGAAGAAAATGAAAGAAAAAAAAACGAAAATGAAAAGAAAAATAAGAAGAAAAAAAGAGAGAAAAAAAGCACCTGAAAAAAAGGAAAAATAAAATAAAAACAGGAAAAAGGAAAGAAAAATCGAAAAAAATAGAAAATAGAAAAATTAAAAAGAAAAAGAAAGAAGTACTTTTTCAAATAAAAATAATAATAATATTATTATTATTACTTTCGTTTTTTTTTGTTTTCTTCCGTCGCCACCCATCCCATTTTCTTTTTCTTCCTCTTTCTTCTGTCTTTTCTCTCATACTTTTCCTTTCTCTTCCTCTCCATTTCTGCCTTTTCTTTTTCTTTTCCTCTATCTCCCCGGCAACTCAAAATGTATATATAAAATAAACAAATAAAGTTAGATTTTTACAGTTTCAAAATTTAAAAAAAAAAAAGTGAAAAAGATCCTGAGAGCTCCATATCACCGGCGAAGGAAGGTCCATATCAAGGTCTATTGTTATTTTTAAACGGATTCGTCAAGACCGGCATCAATGAAGATGGACTTAAGCCAATTTTGCTCAAATTGATCCACACTCAACCATTTTCTCAGCAGATTCTGATTAATTGAAGAAGCTAAAAGAATTTCTCTTAGAAGAAAAAAATAAAAAGACAACACTTTGAAGTAGACAGGTGATTAAAACAATAAGAAAAGATATTGGAGTTGAAATGTATATGAAATTCTCAAGTTTTCTTTCATACTTAAAAAAAATCAAATCACTAACCTCTTGGCCAAATTTTCTCAACAAAATTTTCAAATCTTCTCAACAAAATTTGCTAAATTTAAGTTGGACTTGTGCAAAATTAAAGGGTTTAATTCGTGAGATTTTTTTTTTTGAAGAAAAACTAAGATGAGTAATTTTAAATTACCAAAAAAAAATTCAAATTAGATTGTATTTCAATCGTTACCTATTGAAACAAAAATCATATTCCAAATTTAAGCTAAGTTAAATTGACATGCTTCAAATTATATGTTAAATTAAATTTGGAAATTGAAACAAAAATCATATTCCAAATTCAAGCTAAGTTTTGGTTACCAAATAAATTTTACCCCAAAATCAAAACCTTGACATTATTCAAGTGATGCCATGCCTTAAGTCAAATGATGACCATACTACAAGCTTCACCAAGTTAAATTTGAAGGCAAGAGAAATCTCGAAGAGGTCAAATTTCTACTCCATATCAAAGTGGAAATAAAGACAATAATGAAGTCAAAATTATACTTCAAATTTGCATGAATAATTGAATATATTCTAGCTTGGAAACAAGTTAGTATTTGGAATGCTACTCAAAATTTAATTTGCAATTAAAGTGGAGCAAAAATTCTACTTTAGTTCAAATTAAAGTCCACTCTCCAACAAGAGGGTAAAAGATTAAAATTCATCTTGTGCCTATTTGGGTAAAATTTTTCAAGCCAACAAAATTTCAAATAAAATTTTTTTTGGGCTATATTCTCATCAAAGTAGAGAATCAAACACTTAAATTATTTTTTGGATTCATCCACCGTAAATGTGCACAAATCTCGAAAGGGGAACATTTGTTTGAGGAAGAAATTTTGACCAATTAAATTATGCCACATCATCTCACCAAATATTGTGATAATTATAATTTGATTGGATTTTGATAATTAAGTTTACTCAACTCAACCCAAATCCAAGGCCAACAAGCAGGATGGGCCAATAGGCAAATAGGCCCAAGCCCAAGTCCGCCAAGAAAATGGGCCAAAGCCTAAGCTCAAGTCCAACAATCAAAGGGACCTATGCCCAAACCCAACCAAGCAAATGGGTCCAAGCCCAAGCTTACCAAGCAAATTGGCTCAAGTCCATGAAATTTCTCTATAAATAGAGACATTTGCCATTCATTTAGGAAGATCTTTGGTTGAAGGAAAAATTGAAGCTCTAAAGTACTGAAGAATTAAAGATTCAAACTTCTACAAAGCTCTCAAGATGTGCAAGTTCTTATCAACTTCGAGATCATCACCTTCTGAAAGATTAAAAACTTGGAAAATCAAACTTTTCTTGAATTTCAGAAGACGGAAGCTCAAATAGACTTGCAACTACAACATCCTGAAGATCGAAGATCAAGAAATTCTAAGTTTTGAACTTGTATTTGAGAGAAAGCATCAAAGGAGTAAATACTAGAGATTGTATTCACAATATTCATCAATATATCAAAGTTCAATTCCACGAATTATATTTCTTCAAAATCTAGGGTGAACAACGGGATAGATTCATTTAAGAAACTAATTCCCTGTGTTTGGCCCTGGACTTACCAGAAAACCTCTTTCGTCGCTTACACTAGACGAGAAAGAGGAAAACTTGTACTAACGTTCATTATCATGCATCTAACAATGCATAGGTAGGCTATGCACCTTTTATCACATAATCCCTAACCTACATGCCTTCTTAGTCGCATTATTAGAGCCTCGCATGACATATCTAGGATTGATCTTTGCACATAACACATATTGCATAATAAACCCACAAAGTGAAGAAAAGCGAGACATGTATAGCAAAAAACAGAAACAATTTTACTCTAGGTGCATCTAAACAACTTAGAGATTAACACATGCTTAAAACTACCATAATTAAAATAAAATTAGGGTTAAAAGAAATCTTACCTTCATAGCTTCCTGTTCCTCGTAGTCTCTCCCACAAACTCAAACTGGAGACCACCATTAGAGTTACCTGTTATTCTCTGAACTTAATTAGAACTGTGTTGTGGAACTCGTTAAGTAAAGAAAAATGGGAGAGAATGATGGAAATTGGAGGTGGAGTTTAGAGTTGAGATTTGAGAATTGAGAAAGGAAAGTAAATTTGATATAACTTTGTAAGTAAAAAATTACAAAATTTTCCAAAAGCCTTTCATTAAATGAAAAGGTGCCTACTTATAACCTAATTACTACATGCAAAATTGCTTGTAATTAGTTTGCCAAATCTCAACATTTAACATTTCACTAAACATTGGTGAAACTTAGTGGGTTAGATTTCTACATCTTATGTAGCCACTTATCCCACTAAGTGTCAGTGGAATTTGTTGGATTCTTTCACTAACTTTAGTTCAAGGACAATATGATAATTTGACTATTCAAGTAAAAGTCAAAATTTTAATATTTTGTCACGTTTTATAATATTTTGTCAAATTTACTATTTTTGATAATTAAAAAAAAAACGGCTAAAATAATGGAATTGGTATAAGAAAGGTTGATAATAAATAAAGAATTTTCATTGAATATAGAGGATAAAAGGTAAACGAACATCAAAATAAGAAAAAGAAACAAAACATAGTTTGTTACGATAGAAATGAACATTTTAATTACTTTTCAAACTCTTCCTATTAAATACTAAAAAGTTTCTACTATAAAAGAATTTTTTAAATTACTTTTCAAACTCTTCCTGTTAAATACTAAAAAGTTTCTACTATAAAAGAATTTGTGTTAAAGATTTTTGGATTTGAAAGTAAGATTTAAAGTTTAATAAGTTCTATTGTAAAATAATTTATTAATAAAAAAATTGTAAAAAAAAATAGCAAATTTGATAAATATTTATAAGATATAACAACAATTTTAAATTCTATAAAAATTTTTGTTTTATGTTTCTTTTTTACTTATTGGATTAGCTCTACCTAAAATTTGAAAAGAGAATCTAAAAAGAAAAATATAATTAAAAATATAAAACTGATAGATCATGTATGAAAAAGGTTTGGTGTTAAGTACTCGTATCAAAAGAAGGAGTACTTTGTGGCAATCGCTTCGTGATTCCAGTAAAACAGTTAAGAGTCGTAAGACTGCGCTAGTTTTCTTCATCCAACGTGCAGTCGCTGTGCTCGCGACTGCGCATCGGTTGCCAATTGCCAATCATCCCAT
>JBBPDI010000020.1:17270692-17285722 GCA_037974545.1 Cucumis variabilis
TTCTTATCTTAGTTTCCTTGTTCTAGATGTTCCACCCCACTTGAAATCCAAAATAGCAGTATCATAGTGAATGATCACGGTGGTTATCTGTTAGTCTTGGGAGGTTCTGTGTGTGTTTGAAACATGGAAAATGAGGTAACTAATACCTTCCATTTAATAATGGAAGATATTTTTTTCAAAAACAATAGAGGATCTTCTAACGCACAACATGAAGCATCGAGAGATCCTCTTCCGACTCATATATCCCGACACTAATTCCAACGTTCATTCATGTGTTGGAAAACCCTTTTTCGATGCATTTTTCTATATCTCCTGATGATTTTGTGCGTCAGAAAATCCCCTTTTCTTATATGAACATGTAGATATTGATAGATATTTTTGGAAAAACTAGAAGAAGAAAAAAATAACAAACTTTTTGAATCAATAAATAAAGAAGTTAAAATGTCGATGAAAATTATTTAATACTATATGAAGATTGAATACTTTTGTGAAATAGAACAACTTCAATAAACATTTAATACCACGATGAAAATTTACATATGTACATGTATGAAGAATTTTTGTAAATGACAAAAGTGTTGAAAATATTTATAAAATATAGAAAAAATCATCAAACTCTCAACAACTCATTTAAAATTTTTGGTATCTTTTGTAAATAGTTTCATTTTTGTGTTCATAACAATTTACCTATTATAAAAGCAATGTCTTTTTATCTTTTACATACAATTTTTTTTCCAATCTTAAGTATATTATTATATAAAACTTAAGATATATTATGAACTGTCTACACTAGCAAACTTATCACAACTTAATTGGAAACAAATACATTTAAGGTAGATGATATTATAAGGCTTGGATATGAATACAATCAAATACTTAAAAAAAGCCTCAAAATCTTTGTATGCTCAAACCGTAGTCGAAGCCCGCTTCTGATTAACCTTATTCTGAAGATAATTATTCGCTCTACATGGGCTTGCAAGCACAGACTACAACAATCATCTTAGAATTATACAATGATACTCTTGTATACTAACTCAACTCAGAATAACATAGAACTCTTCAATTTGGAATGAGATCTAACAAATGAAAAATAACTAAGTTGCTATTTATAGTGAAACGTCCTAAGCCTAGGATTCGGATCATGATTCAGATCTCTGACATTTTCCTACAATCTGGCAATGTCATCCGTCATCCTTACTTGTTTAAAGGCTTATTAGAGTGAAAGTTCTCTAATCGAGCCACAGAAAAGGAAGGTGCACCTTGTTGGTATAAGTAATAACTTTTAAGTCTTTCTTAACCTTACTTTTCATGTCCTCAGGATCACTCTCATCACATGTGATACCGATTCATTCATGTCTCCCTCCTAAACTCGAAGCGTTACATATAGGCTAGCTGTTGGATACTATACTAAATCTACCTTCATTTATCAACTTAAGACTTTAGGTTGAATTGGTGATTTAAAATGGTATCAGAGCAAGTGGTCTAAGGAGGTTTTATGTTCAAGCCCTTGCAACGTTATTGCCTTTCCATTTAATGTTAATTTTCACTTGTTAGGTCTTGCTTGATATTTCAAGCCCAGAAGTGAGGGGAGTGCTAGATAAATTAACAATTGAAATATATGTGAAATTTAACTCAATTTCTTTCATACATGTTAAATTTGTTCATGAAATATTATCTTATAACAAATGAATTTAAATTACACAATTAAATCCATATTTTTTGTTTCAATATTCATCAAACTTTCAGTTTCTTTCACTATATATATATATACATATATATCCAACATTTCTTACCCAATTTTATAAAGGTAAATTTTTAAAAATAGCAAAATAAGTTAAAATATTTACAAGCCATAGCAAAATTCTTAATCTTATCAATGATAATCATTGATAAGCTCCTATTACTAGTGGCTATCAATGTCTATTATTAATAAAATTTAAATTTTTTAATAAATATATGTGAAATAATAATTATTATTAATAAAATTTGAAATTTTTGCTATATGTTTTAAGTATTTTGTCAAATTTGCTATTTTTTACAATTTTTCTTTTATAAAACTAAAATAATTTCTCTCACTATTTAAAAGAAGAAAAAAAGCATTTCTCCCACTTCATAAAAAAATCCAAGTAGTTTAGATAGCAACAATTGAATTACACATACAATTATATCATCTAAACAAACTTTAATCTTATCAATATATGATTATGGTCCTATACAAAATACATAAATATACAAATTTTAAGAAAAAAACATTATATATTTAAGTTACACAATACACATTTTTCGAAATAAATATGATAAGAGTTGATATTGATATCAGAGAGAAAAGTTTTAAAAAAAAAATCCTAGGAGATGAGAAAATTAAATATGTAAAAAAGAAATGAATTATTTATAGTCTCTACTAATATAAAGTAAGCGATTCGTTTTCCATTTTAAAATGAAAATATACGTAAATAAAATTCTTAAGGTGTATTTCTGTCAGATGAATTCATTTTAAAATGAAAACATATGTAAATAAAATTCAATACATTAAAGCTACATTAAAGTTTAAAGGTGTATTTCTGTCAGAAACATCTGTTCAGTTAACTCGTCTCTCCATAAAATAAATCAGACTTCGAATTAATAAATAAAATCTCCCATCGACCTTTTTCTTCAAAGCATCACTTTTACTAGGCAAATTACTTTCTTTAGAAATATCTCTTTGATTAAACTTTAATCTTCAAGTTTAAGATTGTCCAAAGCTTGAAATGTTTGTAATTAATACCATCCAAATTTGATATATTTATATCTTTCTTATTTAGTTAAAACAAAAGTGTTTGACTTCCAATTCTTTTTAATTTTTTCTGTCTGTCGTCTAAGTTTAATTTTATGACATTTGAGCTTCTAATTTCATTCAGTTTTAAGTAGATTTAACCTTTTTTTACTCATGGGGATTTGACTGTTTCTCTAGATTTTGTCTATGATTACAACGTGCAGGTGTCTTCATATATATACGATCAACTAAATTGGCGTGGGGTGACTTTGTGTCGAAGACGTTGTTACATTATTAGGGGAGCCTAACAAGACAAGTAAATTTTGTAGAATCACACTCAGAGGAGTCTGTTTTCTATGATGTAGGGTTCAGCTACGGAGTGGTTGATCCAGGGAAAGTTTCTGTAATAGACTTGTATTGCTTAGTTAACTTGAATTTTAATTTATGATTTCCTTAACTCGGGTGGAAGGACACCCAAATGTAGGTGTTGTTGCACCTAATTAGGCCACCAACATGATTGTGTTATTTTTCTTGCTTTCATTATTACTTGTGTCATTTACGTAGTTATTAGCTTCGGTGATGACTACATTCCCGGTTAAACCTTGTGTTTATTTTTTCACCCCTAAATCTAATTCTAAGCATTTTAGAAGCTCAACTCACTTAATCAATATCAAATTGTGTATAACTCAATTAGCATACAAGGGTGAATTCTATTTTCCCATTTGTAAAAAAAGATTTAAAATACTTAACCAATAAAATATTATTCCAAACATTTAAACTATATTTTGATTATTACACTTTTTGTCCTATAATTTAGGTTTGAAAAATTGTTAAAAATAAAAAAAAATTGACAAGATATTTACACTTCATAAAAAAAAAATAAAGAGAAATGAATTTTATCTTTTAATAATTTTTTTGTATAAAGAGTAAATAATTTTTTTTCTATTTAGGAAAAAACTTTTTATGTTTCAAAATTTTATGAAGAAAAGGTATATTTTAAAGATTCACATTTAATATATATAAAAAATATAATATCCTAAATTAAAATTTATACAATACAATTCTTGGAACAAAGTCTCGTTCCTCTAACTCTGCTTTGCTTATCTTTTTGAAAGCCAATAATTGTTTTTCTTTTAAATAATCTCAATTGTTTTATGGTTAATTTACATGTTAAACTATTTACATCTCATATAACAAAAAAGAAAAAATCCATTGAGATCCAAGATTTCACTTTTATTAATTACAAAAATACCCTTGATTTTTTAATTTAGTAGGACGAGACATCTTCTCTTCTTCACCTCACATAATCAACTTCACTTCAATTTCTTTCTTTTTCACTTCAATTACAGAGATATGTGATTGAATGTCGTCTTCTTCCTCACGAGCAGTGGATTGCATCGAGTGGCGATCACGAGCGACGTCATATCCTTTTTCACCTTCTTCACAGTGGTGTCGATTGGTGGTAGGTTTTATTCTCCATCTTTTCTTTTGTAGTTCTTTTTCCATTCTTCTTCTTTTATTTTTCTTTGAATTCATGGTACTCATCATTGTTTTACCATCATTATTCTTCTGCCTTATTATCTTTCTTTTCAACGAATTCAAACATCATGATCATCAATCTTTTATTCATCTTTTTTAATGAATTGTTGACAGAGATAAACATGTATCTCTATCTATTTGTGATAGAGGGAGATAGATATCTATCTCTATATATCACAAATAGATAGATAGATATATGCACAACTCTATCTATCTCTTTTTCTTTGCCTTCTATAATGAATCGTGGATAGAGATAGACGAAGATAAGCATATATCTCTATCTATCTGTGATAGACAAATATTTATGCATATATCTATATTTTTGTGTTAAAGAGATAGAAGTCTACTCCTACATTTTTTTTTCTTTCTTGTTTTGTGATAGACATATATAAACTTCTACTTCTGTCTGTCTGAGATAAACAAAGATAAAAATATATTTCTTTCTATCACTATTATCAATAACATAGTTAATTTACTTTCTTACATTGTCTTGCTTTTATTTTATAGAATACAATGTCTATTTCTTCATGTGCTTTTTATGATATACAATTGTTGTAATTTTGGTAAACGCTCGAATAGACTTGAATCGTTTAGTTGATTTAATATATGAAGAGATTCAATTGGATGAATTGGTAGAATTATCAGTTTTATTGGATTTTGGTAAAAATGCGTTCAAACTGTTGTGCCAATAAAAAGGACAGAAATGTTTCTTGGTATCTGACTTTTGCTAAAGATGCAACTAGTAGGACATCCTTTAAATGTAGCTTCTTCTTCTGCTGCTTTAAATGATGAAGTTATAAGAGAAATTTCTTATTATGATGATTTGAGAAAAATGTATTTGAAAATAAAGAAGTGCTTTCAAAGTAATTTTAGATGATAGCAGTCAAGAACAGTTTTCAATTTAGAACTACAATATCAAATTTGAGATCTGTTGAGTTCAGATGTTTGCAAATGGTATGTTAGGGCATCTTGTTATTGTTGGGTTTTATGTCTTAAACCTCGTAGATAGTAAATGTAATCCATGGACTGTTACTAATCAAGTGTTGTTATTATAATTCCAATAAAGCGCTATTGATTATATTATTAGTTTTGTCTCAATAACCTAAATCCAATAAACTAATATCCTAAGTTATTTGATGAGTTTTGAATAGTATGTAGAGACATACAGAAATCAATGTTTGGTATACAACTTAAAGGGTCTATAATATAGGGATAAGACTTGGTACCTTATCTTGGTAACATTATGGATACGACTCACTTTGTATTTGATACAAATGCAATAATCCAATGCGTTCGTGTAGGTGACATGCGAGTAAGGGTATTATGTGCAATGAGTTTGCATAAGATCGGACTACAAAATAGTAACCACTAGATGTAACTCCATTAACAAGTTAGGTTTCTACTTCATTAGATGACCTAGGTAACTTAGTCTTAATCCTGAGTGTATTATAAATTTCTATTCGCGAGAAATTGTCTTTTAATTTGTATGGGTGAGAGTGGCCCGATTTTTTACTCAATATGCTTAATTATCATTTTTAGGATAAGACCGAGTGAGGAGTTGAGAACATAATCACACAAGATGAAATTCACTCATTCCTGACTTTAAGGTAAGTAGATGAGTGTTTCCTTAAATGGTGTCTCCAAAATTTGAACAAAGAGTCCTACTCTTTATATAGCACGAGAGGGATTTCTGTTTAGTGGTTGAACCATAAATATGTTGTTCATTAGAGGAACACTGATATTTAAGAATTAGAAGTAACCTAGGGGTAAAACAGTAATTTGACCTAACTAGTGTTACGAACACTTGTGAAATACTAGCTTACTATTATTAGTCTATATCCATGGATACAAAATATATCAGCAGTGAGAAGAGTTCAACTATGAATCTTTAATGAAGTGTGCACACAGTTAACGCATATTAATTGGTTAATGAGTTTAGCCAATTAATATCAAATCGTCATAGTTTCTGATATGTAAGTCCATTAGGTTCCCTTCCTAAGTCATAAAGAATAATGATATTTATTATATTAGTTGTAATTTGAAATGTTCAAATTTACTTTGAAAATTAATATAATGTATGGTGATAGTATAAAGTTTATATTTTAATTAAACTTTATTATATAAGTTCAATTTTAGATATGATTCAAAATTAATTTATGAGAGAATAAAATATTTGAATGAGTTCAAATATTAATTTAATGTAAATTAGGTTCATATTAAAACTATAGATTAAAATTTAATATGTATATGGTACACATTAAAACTATAGATTCAGATAGAAATTTATATTTGAATATGATTCAATTTTGGATTAAACTAAATGTAAGATATTTAATTTAAAAATTAATTAATTAAATAATTAATTAATAGTTTAGTTTAATTTCATTTAATTAAATTTGATATAATTAAATTAATTAAATTAAAACTATAAGTTATATGAGAAATATTTATTTAAACATAATTTAAGTGAAATATTAATTAAATATGATTTAATTAATTTTCATAAATATAATAAACCAGCAAAATATTTACGATATGTGTAACAAAATGAAAAAGTCTATGAAACTGGCAATTTTTTATAAAATATTTCAAGTTTGCCTTTTCATTGTTTTTCTTTTCTTCCTCTTCTGCGATTTTTTTTCTTTCCATCTTCTTTTTCTCTTCTTTTGCAGTTTTTCTTTTAGTTTTTCAATCCTAAACTATTATTTGGTTCAAAATAATATAACAAATATAAAAGATCTATTTTTTAAAAAAATTGTTATTTGGTTATTCCAAATATAAAAGTTCGTGAAAAAATTGTTGAGATATAAGATAGCCAAACCTAAACTATCGTATACCAAAATAACAAATCTAAACAATCATGTAAAAAGAATCTTAAAAAATCATTTAGATTTGGGTAGCCAAATTTAAACGATCAAATCTAAATTATCATGTTCCACATATAAACGATCATATACCAAATCTAAACATCGTTTTCTAAATCTAAATGATCGTTTTCCAAATCTAAATGATTGTTGTCCAAATCTAAATGATTGTTTTCAAAATCTAAACTATCATTTTCCAAATCTAAACAATCGTGTATCAAAAAATTCTTAAAAAAAACCGTTTAGATTTGACTCTAAATCTAAACGATCGTGTAGGAAAGAATAGATAAATCTAAACGATCATGTAGGAAAGAATAGATAAATCTAAACGATTGTTTTCCAAGTAGATTATGCGCGCTGAATGCTAATTAATCACGAATATTTTTGGTATTTTCCATTATGAGCCTACGGGCTTTTTCTATTTTTGAAATTGTTTTATACGGTGTAAATATTTTGTCTCTTTGTTATATTTAAAAAGAGCTAATTAATTTAGATTAAATATAATTAAATATTTTTCTTCTTTCTAATTGTGTATTTTTTTTCCGATAACATCAATTTCATTTTCTTCACAATGGAGTCCTAAAACTTATGAAGATGAACTTATTTGCAAAAATGTCATTGGTTTTAATTTAATTAAATGTCTTTATTGTTTAAAAGCTTAATCGTATATGAATCACATGGTAATAAGACGTTAATCAAATCGAGGTTGATTGAATTTTGGTAGAATAGTTGATGACCTTATTTATTGAGTTACATGGAAAGTATATATGGTTTGAAATGTAGAATTCATCATAAATAAATATAGGATAGTAATTAGATAACACGATCAATATCATATATCAATTAGATGTGTCAAAGAATGAAAGTTAATTGACAATTAGAAGACAATCAAACAATATAAAAAATTACTTTGAAAAAAAAGTAATAAGAAGGTAATCAAATAATAATGTAATTAAAATTGAAAAAAAATAGAAGGTAGTCCTTTTGATTATCAAAAAGTAACTGAAAAAAATAGTATAAAGTAACTAGATAACAATTAGAAGGTAATCAAATGACTATCTCACAAGTCTAACTAGAATTGAAAATTTTTTAAAAGTAAAAGGTGATAATCATAATGTAACCAAATAACTATCTCAAGAGACTTAACTAAAATTGAAAAAAAATATAAGATAATTAGATGACAATTAGAAGGTAATCAAATGACTATCTCAGTATTTTGTTTTGTGGTTAAACTTTCTATAGTCACTTTTTATGGTAGCAATAATGGGATTATCAACAATGTTATGTCGATTACAAAAATGGATGGTAATCAAAAAATATTTAGTAATAGATAAAGAAAAAAATGTAAGATCATTAAATAACAATCGGTATCATTTGCAATTAAATAACAATTGATATTAAATTAAATAACAATGAGATCGTAAATCAATATCTTTAACAAACACATAACAACGAACATTAACAATTAGATAGTAATCAGACAACAGTCATATAACAATTGATATCATATAGTTAATGACAATCATATAACAATCATATGGTAATCAAATATAGTTTCGTAATTTTAATTATAAGAACATTTTGGTTATTTGACAGTTTCAATTGGATTAGACTTGTTAATTTACCATTCATACAAATTTTAAAATGTTAGAGTCATGAACTGAATATTCATTTTATATTTTACCATAGGGCAAGTGGCCCAAATTTATATTTAGGAAAAGATGCCATCTATAAAAAATAGACAAAACAAAATGTTGACGTGGTATACTTACTGTTGAGATTTCAATGAATAAACTAGTGTTTAGCACAAGAGTCGAGCAATCAAAGGAAGAGGATGGCTTACCTCATAGTGGGAGAACTAAACTTATCCCTTTATCCTTTTAAGAAAACCATTCAAATTTCCATTATCCTTTTTAAGAATAAGACTCTCAAGGGCTGGATCAAGACACATTTAATCATCAGACGTCAAATAAAACTATACAATGGAAAAGTTGGTCACGATTGAGGAGGGCCAATTGGGCCAAATGTTCCCCTTGTCTTGGCGTCTCTTCTTTAGCATCCAACCAAAGGATAAGGGAGAGTTGGCTTTGGTCTTGACCCTCGAGGTCGAGCAGCCTAATTGATATGCTTTCTCGTCTTTCGTATTTATCAAAATGAGAAAGGGAGAGTTGGTTTTAGCCTCCAAGATCAATGCAGGGCAAGTGATATTGGCATCTATGCTGGCCTAGTTTCATGTTGGTATGAGACAACTTTTCTAGTTCTATTTTCATATTTGACTTCCTTTCTTAACTTTTTTTTTTAAGACATTTTCTATAATTTAACCCACTTTTCATATTTTCAAATATGCAAAATTTGGTTAAATTATTTTAATAAAATCTTAAATTTATTTCTTTAGTACTCTTTTTTTTCTTTTTAAAAAATAATTAAGTTTGCATTAGTACTATTTTTATAAATTTTAAAAAAACATTCCCCTAGTGTGTTTTCATATGTAAAGATTATTGTTTATTATTCTTATGCTTATCCCTTATTATTATTATTATTATTGAATAGATTTGAATCAAGAGTAACTTCACTAAATTTAGAACATTAAAAATATAAATAAAATAATATTAGACCCATATAAAATGACGAAAAATGATATTTTAAACAAAAAGATCTCAATTAACTTTATGAAGTAAAAGTGATACTTTGGAAAAGAAAAGTTGGAATTAAAAAGCACCAACACCAACACCAACACCAACACCAACACCAACACCCACCTTATCTTTGCATTTCTACTTTCCAAAGTCATTTTCTTTTCATTCCCAAGAAAAGGAAAAATTGGAAATTAAAAAATAAAATTGAATAAAAGAAGAAAAGATACAAAAGGTAATTTCCTTTCAAAATGACATATTTTGTTTAGTAAAGAAGAAAAAGAAAAAAAAAAGAAGAGATTCTTCCTCACTTAATTATTGTTATTATTTACTATCTTTAAAGATATTATGGTGTTACCTTTTTTTTTGTTTGAGATAGATAATTATGGTGTCACTTTTCTCTCTTTCAACTCCCATATAATTTGATGTCCACAATCAATTCCCACGCGGAAATAAGGTTTTTTTATTCTTTTGGAATTTTTTAGTTAAAATATCGTTTTCTACCTCTCACTAAATCTTAAATTTACTTACCATGCTACTTGTATTTTCAATTAGAAAAGAAAGTTGTTTTGAATCACTAATTTGACTTAAAATGATAATGATTTAGGATAAACATTTAAACCCAACTTTTAGAAAAATGAATTTTAAGCGTTTAATAGTTAATCTTTCTAATTTGTATGGAACACTCCAACTACCACCTTCGAAAATTCTTGCCAGCCAACCTTCAACAACCGTCTTCATCGACTGTTGCAGTTCAACATTCGACCACCAAAAACAGTCTTCGCTGATTGTTGTGATATTTTTCTGCTTTCCAACAATCATTGTTGGCCAAACTTTGGATGCCCATTTTCTGGAGATCGTCACATGAAAACTACCAACTACTCTTGACCTTCGTTGGCAAACCTCTGATCATCATCTTTCTAGCTACTGTTTTTTGTGACCACTGACAATCAACTTTCATTTACTGTTTTTTTATAACTGTTGTCGACAAACCTCCAACAATTTCTTTCGAACAACCATCGTCGATCAACCTCTGAAGAACAATTTTTGAAGTTTTTTCTCCTGCCAACTTTTGATGATAGTTTTTCAACAATTGCTTGCCACATCCTTTTGTCATTGCTTTTCGATGATTACTTTTCAACAATTGTTGCCAACCAACTTTTGACAACATTTTATATGACCGTATGCAACAAAAATAATTTGATCAAATATCACCCTAGATGCATTAATTATAAGGATTAAATATGCTTTGCAAATTCATAAAAGCTATAGTTTTAAAGTACTTCATACTTTTATAGCTTAAATCCTTCATGAACTGTAGTTGTAATCGATTTCAAACTCTACTAGGACCACTACCAAGATCTTTTTTAGTATTCTCAAGTCTTAGAACTTGATTGTAGGATCAAATTTGTGACTAATTTTAAGAATATTTGAGTGTGGGAGACTTTTTGAGCAAAATGATTTTCTTAGCAAAATCCTCAAGTAGCATTGTTACCATGTGTTCGAGACGATGTAGAGAGACCAATGTCATAAAAAGGTTTAATTTTAAAATAAAACAAAAAATAGGTTGTCACTAATCTTTTGTACAGTGTGATTAAACACCAAAATTGTAACGACCCAACTTTCTACTAAATTAGAGTCATTATCATTTAAATAAATATAGACTTTTTTTTAACAAGAAAATACAAAAATTTAATGAAATATTTTAAATATTTAGTTAAAGTAATGGTAAAATATGTATAAAGAGAGAGTGAAATAATTAAAAAAAATAGCTAATTAAAATACTATTTTGGGGCTCAAAAAAGTAAATAAAGAAAATACTAGAAATAATCATGAGTTTTAAAAAAAAAGTTTCTAAATATAGTTTTCTTCCGCACTTAGACTCCAGTAATTCACCAGCTTGCCTTTACCTCTACCTTTTACCTGTAAAAATAAAACATGTAAAAGAATAAGTATAAATTTATACTCAGTAAGGGAACCACTATTAGTCTCGCTATGTATCTGTTAACATTCCGTTAGAGTCCTATAATAAAGTACCTTTTACTATTGTGCTCCCAAATCCAGTGGTCTCGAAGGGACACATCTGAGCTCTCGGTGAACCCGAAGGAATCACCCTAAAGGAGAGTCATGCTATGTGTGACTCCGTCAAATCACACATCAAATTAGCCATACAGGTATACATAGGTGGTGATCCTAAGGAACACCCATATGATACGACTCTAACAGGTGGAATTAACAAAACACTATAGCCTATACATATATATCATTTCAACAATATCTTAACTCAGTCAGACATAACTCCAACATAGCACATTTAATCATAGCATGCTTCATTCATACTGCAGTTCAATCATAATATAGTTACCGGAGTAACCATTTTTAAGGTAATCTCAAATAGTCATAATATACCTCAAATCATAATATATCTCCCTTTAGCACACTACTGAGTAATACAGTAATGCAGAACATACATTTAAAATAGAGTCTAATAGGAAAAATCTCTTACCTAGAGATTTGCTAAAAATATGATAATTCACTGGTTGACAGTCAGATTCTCCCAATACTCAATCCTAACTGTGAACAAAATTAAAATCAATAATTTTGTCAACTATCACCCTACTGTTTAATTAAGCAACCAAGCTTATCTAAACTTACCCCAAGATTAAGGTTGAATCCAACACAACCTTAATTGGAAAATTCACAACCTCAATTCCTTTCCAACCTCAATTCCTCAAATTATGCTTGAACTTTCAAGCAACATAAATCAACTTAAATCCATAACTTAACTTATTTTGGACAAGATAGGTAATTAATGGGGGTACCAAACTCAACCAAAACTAAACAAAAACTCACTAAAAGTGACTCCAAAATAGGAAATGGCTCGGCTGGACAGTCAGCTCGACGCGTGGCTCATAGAGAACAGCGATGGCTCATTGCTTGAAGAAGGAAATGTGGCTCGGCTTCACGAGGAGGGCAGCTCGGCTTACTTGCACGCACGCACTCGAAGGGATTCCGATGGCAGCGGTGGCGTTTCTAATGGAGACCATGACGTTTTTTACGACGACGACGGCGTTTTCAACGACGACTATGGCATTCGATGGCAGAGGACGTCTAGATCGCTGGTGAGATGCGGACGAACAGTGGCTAGCTTCAGCGACGGACACGTGGCGCCTGGGCTATTGATGAACTAAGCCACCTTGTTTGTGGTTAAATACCAACGTGCAACTGTCAACGGAATGAGTGGACAGAGATAGGGATGGTAGAGATTTTGGCGGCGAGTAGGGTTCTTTGGAAGAAGGAGAAGGTGAATTGTGAATCTTCTTCTTTGCACGCTTCACGAGATATCTTATTTAAAAAAATAATAACATTACTATCCTTATTTCCTTCCCCTTTTTCAAGTTATCTTTATTATTTTTCCTTTTCTTTTTCCAATAAAACAATAACCCATTCTCTATTCTCAATTAATAACTCATTCCATCACCATTAAACTTTCTCTTTTTTTCAAAAATATAATATATTTTTCCTTAACAATTATATTTTCCCATAATATGATTATTTCTATTCCTCTACACTTAATATATATACCCATAACTAATTATCCATAAAACTTTCAACTTTACCTACTTAATTCACCAACACCAATCAAGCCAACAATCAAACTTTAAGAGAATTCAAATTTCAAAAATTAATTACATAACCTTCCAAAATACTAAATTTCCAAATTTCCAAACCATTCCTCCTATAACACCCAAAATTCACATATTGAAAATACAATAAAAAAAAAATTAGCTTAATAGTTTTGGGGTGTTACAAAAATAAAGTAAACAAAATTTAAATAAAATCAATAAAAAAAAATGGTATGCGAAAGTTAAAAGTGAGTTCAAGAGTCATTTGTATGCGAGAAAGGTGTTAACACCCTACGTTTAGAAAATGATGGCCAAATTTCAAATCTTGAGTTAAAAGTATTTTTTAATTTCTTTTTAAAATAATGTGTTATTTCATCCCTTATTACTCCAATATTTGAACCAATGATATCATAAAATAAGTGGAGAGTGTTCCATCAATTAGACTATATTGAAGAAAAGTTTCTGACCATAAAAAAGTTAGAAATGAGTACAATTTCTCAAAATCCATCACATGAATAATCTTTTAATAAAGAGTTTTGTTTAAAAAAAAACATTAACTAAATAATATTTTCTTGGGATCAAATCTCAAAATCACAAAGATATTGATCTCTCACTTCAAGAATCTAAAAATAATAGACTCAGAGATTCCTCTAGATTTCATCATAGGATTTTTTAGGAAAAACAATGTAAGTTATTAAAAAGATTGATTAGTAAACTTTATAAAATCATAGATTTAATTTTGAACTTTTGAAAACATAAAAACTATAATTTTAAAGCAAAAAATTCTAAATTATTTTTTTTAAAAAATGAAAATTTTCAACTAATTTAAATTAAAAGATTTTATAAACCTTCTAGATATTTTAATTAGAAATCAAATATGAGTTAGGATAAACAATATATCAACAAAGCATATCAAAGATGCAACATAAAAATAAGTAAAAAATATTTTTACAAAAAAAAGAAAAATATTGGAGATCGATCTCAAGCTCTCAAAGAATCAACCCAATCACCTCAAGAATAAAAAAATAACAGATTTCCAGATATTTTTAAATTTTGTGATTAGAAATTTTTAAGAAAAAAGTACAAAAAAAAATGATATAAATAAGGGAAATTTTAAAAAATAGCAAATTTTACAAAATATTTACAACATATAGCAAATTCTTGTTGGGATTTATGTCCTAAAACTCGTAGGTTATAAATATAATCCATTGACCGTTATTAATAAAGTGGTATTATTGTAATAATTGTTATTGATTATCATATTAGTTTTGTCTTAATAACCCAAATCCAATCAACTAACATCCTAAGTTGTTTAATGAGTCTTGAATAGTATGTAGAGACATCAGAGGATCAATGTTCGAGATCATCTTAAAGGGTCTATAGTATAGGGATACAGTTCACTTTGTATTTGATACAAACGTAATGATCCAACGCGTTCGTATAGTTGACATGCGAGTGAAGGTATCCTATGCAATGAGTTCGTATAGTTGACATGAGTTTGCATAAGACCGTAAAATAGTAACCAGTAGATGTAACTCAATTAACTAGTTAGGTTTCTATTTCACTAGGATGACCTAGGTAACTTAGTCTTAATCCTAAGTGTGTTATGAACTCCT
>JBBPDI010000020.1:17297506-17309830 GCA_037974545.1 Cucumis variabilis
TGGAATGGATTTTGTTACTGAACCTTTAAGATTTCACTATCTATTTAGCTTGATTAGAAGTGAAATGTTGAAGAGAGCGATTCCATTATTCTAGGTCAAATGAACTAAGTGTTGATTCGACTGGTTATTTGATAGCTGGTGGTTTTGTAATGGAAGCTCCACTCTGCACTTGTAATGATCTATGGAGGTGTAAGGATCGGTGGAGGATTAGATTGTGAACAAGTCTCTTAATTCTGGAATGCATTTTATGACTGAACCTTGAAGATTTCAGGACCCATTAGCTTGTTTAGACGTGAAATGTGTTAGATACTGACTTCTTGGTTCTAGCTCAAATGGACTACGCGTTGAATTGACTGGTTATGGATGCTTGTAGAACCCTCAAGCTCTGGTAGGTGGAGGTTTGGTAATGGAAGGCTCACACCCTACACTGCTGCAACTCTTGGGTGTTTGAATTATGCGTGCTTTCTTCTAAACTGAATCAGTCAACATTCAGAATCCGAAAGAAGCCACTATGAAAGTGTTGTAGAGACGTAAATTTTGATTCTCTGCTCTTGTTATTACGAACTATTGGATTTGATGTATGGTGGTGCATTACAACCAAATTCTCACATTGGATCTTTAGTGTTTTGCAGCGTCTTTAGAGTAAGGAGGAGCAGGATCTAATGTCGAACTAGAGCCTTTTAATACTAGTGCCAGCACGGTTTGAAGCATCCGAAGATGGGTTTCTTCAAGAAAAGATTTCCTGAACGGGGAGGTAGCTACAGAGTCACCATTTTAGATCATCTTCAAGGCATAAGACCTCCATTATTATTGCCTGGTTCTCTCATTGGAATAATTATCGAAGTGGGTTGGTAATGGTTGCTTTTTTTTTTTTTGGAATTTTAGGCCCAATTGCCTTAGTTTCCAGTTTCGTTGTGATAGTAATGGAAGGGTTTTCACCAACAATGTTAATGGTAAACCCCCCATTTTTGTGAAGTTGATCAGTGCTTAAAAATAGTAAGCTCTCTCTCAAGCATAAATTGATATATGATATTACATGAAAGACTTAAATTTCTAATAATTTTCACAATGGGTCAATATATTTCACAAATAGAGTCCAAATTACTTCTTTGTCCATTTTATAATATTAGATTACTTTATTATTATTTTTTTTTTTAAAAAAGAATAAATCACGGGTTGTACGGTTTTGGAAAGTATTGGAAAGCTTTAATACTTTCCATATATCAAAAACCGTCCCATGTAATCCATTTACTCGTCGAAGACAAAAATGATAGGAAGAGATTTATCGACAGAAAGTTAGAAGACGAAGAAGACATTTGACAGTCGACCAACTTTGAAGAAATTTCAAGGTTAGTTTTGTTAAATAATACATTAGGTATACTAGGTATGTGGTAGATTCTAGAGTTTGTTGAGGGAAGAAGATTTTAGGGTTTATTTAGATTTATTTGGTATATTGGGTATATTGAAGATATTCAATAAATTATTTTTGAATGTTTATAAGTCTAGAACAGAATAAGATAGGTGCAATCTTTTCACATATGAGTTTCTATCCTATTCTAATACATTATTCGATAATTTTTGAATGAAATTTTCTCACATCGACTAATTAGTTTAATTTGAAAACAAATATGGACTTACATGAGATTTTTTTTTAGGTTTATTCCTTTTTTTCTGATTATAATTTAAAAACATTATCTGATGTGTTTGGCTCTGTGATGCTAATTTGAATTTTATATTGTATAATCATTTGTATATGTAGTATAAAGAAAATGGCGCGAAGGGGTGAAAGATGTTTACGTTCAAGAATGAAGGCTATGGAATCTAACAAGGATGACCCAATAATGATAGACGATAGAGAGGTATGATGTGAAGTATTATGCTGTAATTTTGTAAGGGCATATTACATATATGAAAATAAAGGTTTAACAAGCTGTAATATGTATATATGTCCTAGGATGAAGAAATATATGAACAAGATCAAATGGATTATCAACCAAGTCAAACCGTATATCCTGGAGAGGATGTATCCGATTTGAGAGGTCCAATCGGGACACAAATTGTACTGTATAACGAAATGAAAAATGTGAAACCGGATGTAGTATTTGAAACGCCTAAAAACAAGATGCATATGAATGATCGAGAAGATGAATCAAATGTGAGTATATTAAATATATCGTTTAGTATATATATTATAAGATTTGTTCTAATGTTTATATTATATTTTTTTTAAGATGAATGAGGGAGATAGAACTTCTGAAGTAAATCCCAACGATATGTCAGAGTCTGATGAGGTATGTGTGTTTAGCATTGATGTTATTTGTTTAATATACTATTATTACCAAGTTTATAATTTAATGGTATTCTAACTTGTGTAGCACAATCTATCCATCGCGCAAAGGAGTTTGTTCCAAGATATGTCGAGGAAAGAGAAAAAAAAAGAATCTGAAAATGTATGTGTGTTAATGGATTTTTCTTAAAATAAATTATGAAATAATATAATGTATAATTGATAATATGAATTGTAGGTACCAAATAAGAGAAAGAGAGTTGGAAAGCTAAAAAGGAAATCAGAGAAGAATGAAACTATTAAAAAGGAAAAACAAAGTGAAAAAAAAAGAAATGAAAAAAGGAAGGACAGAAACTACACAGGTATATATAAGGTATATACATATACCATTTTAACTTAGTAAATTGCTGATATAGTTATATTATTGTTATTATTTCAGAATTCTAAAGTGCATAAAAAAAGGGTAGAAGAGTCGTCCCATGAAGGATATTGATCAGGTTTAGTTTATTTAATTTATATATACTATTACAAATATAATATAATTGTATAGATAAAATATACGTTACATTATATTTTTCTATGTTATATATTTGTAGGGTGAACCATTGATCCTGAAAAAAGGGAAATGGTCTCGTGTTAAAAAACTTAGCATCTATGCAAGAATAGATGCAATTAGAAATATTAGAAGGAAACTTAATAGTGAACAAATAGATGAATTTAGGAAGACAACATTTAGTAGTTTCCTAGAGCTAAAAATGTCAAAATTCCAAAGTCAATTGTTGTACCATATTATAAGACGTCAATATATATTGACTAAAGATGATGAATTGTGGTTCAACTTTGAAGGAGCATTAGCAAAATTTGGCATTAGGGAATTCTAAGCCATAACATATTAAATTGTGGTCCACTACCTACTGTAGATATTTCAAAGCTGATTTTTTTTTTTATAGAATACTCCAAGAATGAGGATCCTATTCCTAGGTCAATGGTCTCTTCTCTGTTTAATGATTCAAGAAAATTGAAGGAGGAAGACAAAATTAAAATGGCTAAAATATATTTCCTTGAAAATTTTTTACTCATATCCATGGAGAAGAATAGGGTATAATGTCCTATTAGAGTATCAAGAATAGGGTATACTCTAATAGGACATTATACCCTATTCTTCTCCATGGATATGCATCAAATTGGTTTTCATCATCTACCAATTTGATGTGGTCCAAATCTACCCGGTGTTGTTAACTGTTTACCAACTAGAAAATTTTCAAGGAAATATATTTTAGCCATTTTAACTTTGTCTTCCTCCTTCAATTTTCTTGAATCATTAAACAGAGAAGAGACCCTTGACCTAGGAATAGAATCCTCATTCTTGAAGTATTCTGTAAAAAAAAATTCCTTATGCTTTAAAATATCTACAGTAGGTAGTGGACCAAAATTTAATCCTGTTATGGCTTCAAATTTCCTAATACCAAATTTTGCTAATGTTCCTTCAAAGTTGAACCACAATTCATCATCTTTAGTCAATGTATATTGACGTCTTATAATATGGTACAACAATTGACTTTGGAATTTTGACATTTTCAGCTCTAGGAAACTACTAAATGTTGTCTTCCTAAATTCATCTATTTGTTCACTATTAAGTTTCCTTCTGATATTTCTAATTGCATCTATTCTTGCATAGATGCTAAGTTTTTTAACACGAGACCATTTCCCCTTTTTCAGGATCAATGGTTCACCCTACAAATATATAACATAGAGAAATATAATGCAACGTATATTTTATCTATACAATTATATTATATTTGTAATAGTATATATAAATTAAATAAACTAAACCTGATCAATATCCTCCATGGAACGACTCCTCTGCCCCCTTTTTTTATGCACTTTAGAATTCTGAAACAATAATATAACTGTTAATAATATCTGCAATTTACTAAGTTAAAATGGTATATGTATATACCTGTGTAGTTGATGTCCTTCCTTTTTTCACTTTGTTTTTTCTTTTTAATAGTTTTCTTTTTCTTTGCTTTTCTTTTTAGCTTTTCAGCTCTCTTTCTGTTAATTGATACCTACATTTCATATTATCAATCACATTATATATTATTTTAAGAAAAATTCATTAACACACATACATTTTCAGATTATGTTTTTTTCCCTTTCTTCGACATATCTTTGAACAAACTCCTTTGCGCAATGGATTGATTGTCCTGCACAAGTTAGAATACCATTAAATTATAAACTTGGTAATAATAGTATATTAAACAAATAACATCAATCCTAAACACACATACCTCATCAGACTCTGACATATCGTTGGGATTTACTTCAAAAGTTCTATCTCCCTCATTCATCTTTGAAAAAACTATACTATAAACATTAGAACAAATCTTATAATATATATACTACACTATATATTTAATATACTCACATTTGATTCATCTTTTCGGTCATTCATATGCATTTTGTTTTTAGGCGTTACAAATACTACATCCGGTGTCACATTTTTCATTTTGTTGTACAGTACAGTTTGTGTCCCAATTGGAACTTTCAAATCGAATTCATTATCTCCAGAATATACGGTTTGAATTGGTTAATAATCCATTTGATCTTGTTCATATATTTCTTCATCCTAGGACATATATACATATTACAACTTGTTAAACCTCTGTTTTCATATATATAATATACTCTTACAAAATTACAGCATAATACTTCATATCATACCTCTCTATCGTCTATCATTATTGGGTCATCCTTGTTAGATTTCATAGCCTTCATTTTTGAACCTAAACATCTTTCACCCCTTCGCACCATTTTCTTTATACTACATACACAAATGATTATACAATATAAAATTCAAATTAGCATCACAGAGCCAAACAAATCGAATAATGTTTTCAAATTATAATTAGAAACAAAGGAATAAACCCAAAAAAAGTCTCATGCAAGTCCATATTTGTTTTCAAATTAAACTTATCAGTTCGTGTGAGAAAATTTCATTCATAAATTATCCAATAATGTATTAGAACAGGATAGAAACTCATATGTGAGAAGATTGCACCTATCTTTTTCTGTTCTAAACTTATAAACATTCAAAAATAATTTATTGAATATCTTCAATATATCGAATATACCAAATGAATCTAAATAAATCCTAGAATCTTCTTCACGCCCAAAATGTGACAGCCCTCAAAAGTCATCTTCTTCACGCTTGAAACCTCGATAAATCCTAGAATCTACCACATTCTAAATTCAAATTGCCTATTAATCTGAATATCTTCAATATACCTAGTATACCTAATGTATTATTTAACAAAACTAACCTCGAAATTTCTTTAAAGTTTCAAGTGATATTTCTTCACAGTGGTCGACCGTCAAATGTCTTCTTCGTTTTCTAACTTTCTGTCGATAAATCTCTCCCTATCGTTTTTGTCTTCGGCGAGTAAAATGGATTACATGGGACGGTTTTTGGTATATGGAAAGTATTAAAGCTTTCCAATACTTTTCAAAATCGTACAACACACGATTCATTCATTTTTTCAAAAAAATAAATAAATAAAGTAATCTAATATTATAAAATTGACAAAGAAGTAATTTAGGTCGTATATTTGTGAAATATATTGGCCCATTTAGGCCTTTTGTGAAAATTATTAGAAAGTTAAGTTTTTCATATAATATCATATAGCAATTTAGGCTATATGAGTTAAAGACCCTTTTCGGAATCAATCACACAAAAAGCTAGTGGAAATATTTGATCATTGGCATCAGGACTCGAAGCAGATAAAAGAGTACCTTGTACTTTTTCTTCATGCTTGTTCCATAAATAGATTTGAGTGGACGACAATATTGCCAACCAGCAATAAAAGCAAATAATGTCATGAAGAAATATCGAAATTTATCATCGACATCAACTTGGTATTCAACAATTGAACCTAGAAACATAACAAATATTAATATTATATATTCTTAATGATAAATATATAAAAAATAAGATGGTGTATATAATCAATATACCTGGATTGTTATGATGTAAAATGTATTCAAATTTGGCTACCATCTGGTAGGACTCCTCCGCAGAATCTTTAATCTCATCCAAGGCGACCTCACGTGCACGCCATGCTTTTTGGTAAGATATGGTTAAGCCATGTTCAACACAAATGTAATAAACTATATCTTTGGGAGTGGACAATTCTGAACCAGCTAAACTTATTTTGTTCTTTATCAAGTCGTTAATAACCGTAAAGGTAGCCTGTCTATGATCTGTAAGTGGAACAGCTACTGAACATGTGTGTTCAGAATCAAACCTTTATAAAAACCCACAATGTCCTATCACCATGAAAACAACAGGAAGCACAAAATAACCATTTGCAATCTTCATTTACGCACTGTAAAATCAATACCTCCTTGTTTGATTTAACTGTAATGTATTCAAAATTGTCTCTAATAGTAATGACTTAAACGAACTGTTTCAATAAATATTTGGTTGAAAACATGTCATGGGTTTTTAGTGAGAAATTGGAATTTATCTTAGACATATCAATGATTTCAAAAAAACGACCACCATCTGAATGGATTTCAATTTGAAATGAACTTGAGGACGATGAACCCAAAGTAATAGTTAAAAGGCCAACACAATGAACAATAAGATCAATATGTCGTTCAACATTCGATGTTATTATATGGTAAACCCATTTGATATCATTGTCATTCTTTATTGTCATATCTTTCTTAAGACATTCTATAGGACCTAGGCAAAGGTATATATCAAAATTGTTCATATCAAAACAACTACCTAACTTGGCTCTAAGAACATTGGACAATTCTTTATATTACATATGTTCATCAACTACTATTTCGAAAACACTAAAACTAACGTAATTGTTAGTTAGGTTGAAAAAACCATCGAAATATACAACAATACTTGTCATCCTGACACAAAAAATAACAATTATATGTTATTGCAGAAAAACTCTAAATAATATGTGGTATATATATAATAAATCATCAAATAACGTATTATATAATACAGGTATATTAAAAAACTGTTATTTTTCTAAATAAGATGTCATATATATTTAATAAATCACAGAAGACAACTACAATGTCTTGCTGTTTTTTTAAAATATAAGTATAATTGTCAATAATATGTGGTATATATAAAATAATGTATAAGAATGAAAAATATTCAATGCGAAATTTATGGATTCATTACTGTGTAATATGTTATATGTGTAAACAGTATAATAAAATAAAAAAGAAGTTTACAAAAAGTTTACTATGAACGAAAGGAAATATGATGCTGATGATAAACGAAATATGAAAGAAAACATGGTGATGTATAAAAAACAGTGTGGAATTATGCAGAAATTTACCAGAAATTTAGTATGAAAATAAGAGAGAAGTCGACAATGGTTGTTAACGGCTGCAGGAGATAACGGTAATAATTCTGAATCTATGGAGTTATTAAACGGCTGTCGGAGTATAGGGTAAAAATTCTGAAGCTATGGTTTATAATAAATGGTTGTCGCAAAAGATTTATTGTGATGAAATTCTTTCTTTAACGGTTATAATTAATTATAATAAATTTCCATATTATAACATATATTGTTTTAGACTTAATAAATATATTCATACAAATTTATTACCATTTATATATATAAGGAAGTATAAAAAATCGTAATAATGGAGGGTGTGTATAAGGAAATAATTAAGATATAATTTCTTATATAATATTTAATTAATAATTATTATTATAAGGATAAAATCGTCCAAAATTAATATGATTTCCTAATTAAGTAAATAAACAAAATTTTAGAACATTTGTGAAATTTCCTTGTCCAATTAGGTGTTTTCTTTAATTATTTCTAAAAAAAATGTATGCTTAATGGACTTTTTCATTTTGTTACACGAATCATAAACATTTTGACTGCTTGTTATATTATGAAAATTAACCATACAAAAAGGTAGTCAACTATTTACACATTGGTAGGTACCAATGTTTCTAAAACATATCATATCATGATAAACATTAACACATCGTAAACTAAACAAGTCAAGTATTTGATATTCTCCCAACTGATACATTTCTAAAGCCAACAACTAATGAAAACATCTTTAAATGTTTCCTTCTTCCCTCCCCTCCCCTTAGAACAAATATCATAAAGCAATACAGACTTAAAAACTGGTTTTAGTCATTCCAAAAACATTAGTAGTAGAACTTTACAACTTAACTAGTCAAGTATTTGATATTCTCCAACTCATACATTTCTAAAAGCCAACAACAACTAATGAAAACATCTTTAAACATCCTTTTTCCATAACCCAATCCTCCCTCTCCAAAAAAAATCATAAAGCAACGTATATTGAACAAATGGTTTTAGTCATTCAAAGAATATCAGTAGTAGAACTCCACAACTCAATAAGTCAAGTATTCGATATTCCCCCAACTCATACATTTCTAAAGCCAACAACAACTAATGAAAACATCTTTAAACATCCTTTTCCACCTCTCCCCCTCCCCCCTCTAAGAAAAAAATCATAAAGCAAAACATACTCAACAAATGATTTTAGTCATTCAAAGAACATCAATAGTAGAACTCTGTAACTCAACAAGTCAAGTATTTGATATTCCCCCAACTCATATATTTCTAAAGCCAACAACAACTAATCAACAAATGTTTATTGAATAAAAGAGGTTGTCCAACTTTACCAATGTTTCTGCAACTTCTGAGTTAACGGAAGTTTCATCTTTCTTTGTATGTGCTCTAGTCCATAGTGTGACCCTTCTAACTGAGGACGAGTTCGAACAATTTTTTTCTTCAAAAAGTGCAATGTGGTTAGATACAGTACTAGATTTAAGAACATCATTAGATTTTTAATTTAGAATAATCAATACTATATCCTTCTGCCAGTTGAGCATAACCCTTACAGCTACATGTATGTGGAAGTAACCTCTTCTTCATTGATTTGAACTTTGCACTTTCAGCCTAATCAAACATAATTAATGGATTAATAAATGAAGATAAAAAGTTACCTTCTAATATGGTAAATCAAAGAAGATGGATCGTTTTTCCACATTAGTGTGGACCGCATCTCATGGACAATCTCAAATGTCAAGATAACCTCCTGAGGTTATCTTACCTAGCCTTAAACGCAAGCTAACCTCTTTAGAGGTTCTTTTCCTTCCCTTGGATACCCAACAAAGATCATTTAGGGGTCATACCTTTGACCACTCACACTAACCTCTGAACGCCCAATGTGCCATTCTTTGGCACTTAGCCAATTTTTCCAACTTTTCTCTTATTCTCAATTCTAAAACCCAAAATCCAAGTATTTTACCTTCTTTTTCCATAAATTTCATTTTCTCTTGTCCTTGGCTAAGCTTATCAAATTCCAAAAGTTTAACAAATCTTTCGGTTTCACAGTAGTTACACTGTCTACCAGACATATAACTTCATTGCTCATTATTAAGTTATTTAGCATAAGAAAATTATTCATGCTTCTTCGTTAAACAGAATAATCACAATCAGAAAAAAAAAACTTAGAATATATATAAAAATGAGAGATAAAAGACAACCTTAATTATTAATTTATAAATAAAGCACTTGCTATTTTATCAAATATGATAATCTTTTTAGGAGATTCAAAACTTTACCACATCCAAATTTGTCAGACTGGATAAGCCAAATATATTATTAGTTTGAGCCAAATATATTATTAGTTTGATATGCAAAATCTGCTTACACATGCATTTTCATCTTTTTCTTGTGGAACTTTTCTTTTTATGATCATCATTTCATGTGCGGTTCTTTTAAGATTGGGATGATTATAATGATCAACCATAAAAAATAATTACTTCTTATAACAATCATCAAATTCATAACATTCACTTTAGAGAATGTGATTGTTCCAGTTGGTCAAGATTGATTATTTTCATCCACCGCTATTTAAAATTTATAACATTCACTTTAGGAAAAGATTGTTTCTTATACTACAAGAAAATGGGGCTTTCCCGACGCATAAAATCATCAAGAGATATATAAAAAGTGTCAGGAAAGCCTTTTTCGATGCATATTTATGCGTCGGAACACATGTCGAGGTAAATGTGTCAGGAGAGGAACTCTCGATGCACAACTTGTTATGCGTCGGGAGAGAAACTCCCGACGCACAACTTATTATGTGTCGGGAGTTTCTAAATATCTCTCGACGTGTTGTATAAACGTCAAAGATGCTGTCAATATAGCATCGAAGATGTCTGGGAACTTCCGACGTACATTGTCTAGGAACTCCTGATCCACATGCGTCAGGAGTTCCTCCATTTTTTTAAAAAAAAATACCTTCCATCTCAACTTCGACACTTCAATCTCAACTTTAATCTCAAATTCAACACTTCAACCTCAATTTCAACACTTCAATCTCAACTTCAACACTTCAAATTCAAATTCAAATTCCTAAAACCTACAACTAATTCAAAAATTCTAACAACACTTCAAATTCAAATACAATACTAAAACCGACAACTAATTCAAAGTTTAAATACTAAAACTAATTTGAAATCTAAAATCTAAAACCTAAAATTAATTTGAAATCTAAATACTAAAACAAATTAACTAAAACAAAACAATAACTAAACTAAACCACTTACCGGAATGAAGAGTAACGACAGAAACGACGACGAACAATCGAACAAGGACAACGGCGAGCGGCAACGTGGATTTCTCTCCTTCTCAGCCTCTCTTTCAATTCTCTTGGCCTTCTCCTTTTCAGTTTTATGAATTATAGAACCGAAAAGGTTTTTATAAGAGAATTCTCGACGCATATCGAAAACGTCATGAGACACCCCCTATTCTCGATGTTTTATTTATGACGTCAGGAATGGCTACATTTTTTCTGACGCTTTACTTATGACGTCGAAAATGACTACACTTTTCCCGATGCTTTACTTATGACGTCGAAAATGGCTACACTTTTTTCAACGCTTTACTTATGACGTCAGGAAAAATGCAAGAATTTAATATTCATTTATCTTCTCCTGAAGTCTTGAACTACTGTGTTAGAAATAATTGTATTGACCGACGTGTATTTTATGCGTCGGGGATTAGCCTTTGTTCTGACATTGCTTTTGCCGACACCTTTTTCGGTGTCGGGAGAATTCTGATTTCTTGTTTTGTTTAATCGAGTGATGTTTATGACTTTTCAATCAATAACTCGTTATCTCATTCAACCACGAGAAGAAATTAAGATAATA
The DNA here is from genome assembly GCA_037974545.1 of Cucumis variabilis. Classification (NCBI taxonomy): domain Eukaryota; kingdom Viridiplantae; phylum Streptophyta; class Magnoliopsida; order Cucurbitales; family Cucurbitaceae; genus Cucumis; species Cucumis variabilis. The sequence goes on from JBBPDI010000020.1 coordinate 17,309,041, forward strand.
TTCTTCAAAATATTTCTCTCGATATTGCTATTGTAGGAGCCTATCCAAAATATAGAATAATTGCTTTTTGATGATCATATTCTTAATGATATTTCAATGTATCAAACTTTCGTGATAAAAAAGTTATTACTATTAGAATCAAATAATAGAAATTTAATATATATAAAACATGTGAAATAATATTTATTTTTACTAATTATAACTAGTAGGAGAAAACCGACATACCGTTGCACGACTAGAGGAGACGATCGGAGCTCGTATTGATAACGTGTTGTGAAAACGAGACACAACCGTAATATGAAAATCGAAAAAATAATATTAAAATAATATAATATATTATATAAATAAAGAAATAAGAAAATTAAGAAAAACAAAAAATAATTAAGTAATTGGAAATTTCATATTTCTCCACTTTCTCCAATTTATTTGGATTTCTCTCCGTTTATACTTACAAATCCAGCAAATGTCACTATTTATAGGCAATTTGGCAAGCATGAAGTGGATTACATGACTACTAAAAATGAGTTTCGTATAGACACATGGCATGGGTGTTGGATGGTTTATACAAAGACATATGACTATATGGTCATAAAGCACATTAATGGACATCAACATTATTATATTAATATTTTATAATAGTTTCAATTTTATTCTCAGGCTTCAAGATTTAATTATATATATTTGAATTATTTAAAATTTAATTAATATACATTATTATTATTAAAATCCATTAAATGAGAAATTAAAATTAAAAAGTGTAAATTGATCAAAATTTATGTACCAAGTTGAA
>JBBPDI010000020.1:17317029-17327922 GCA_037974545.1 Cucumis variabilis
CATGTTTTCCTTCTCCAAATCGCTCATCTCCCTCTCTCATTCTTTATACTTTCTCTCTTTCCCTTCTCTGAATCGCGTATCTCTGTCCCTTTTTCTATCCAATTTTGTTCTCTAAAAATAATTAATTAAATAAAATAATTAATTAAAAAATATATATTTAAAGCCTTCCGCGACGCGGCGTCGCGGAAGCCTTTTGCTACGCAGAGTCGCGAAAGCCATTTGTAACGTGTTGCATCGTGCGTTGGGGAAATTTTCCCCGTCGTTGACGTGAGCTGCATCGGGGAAAGTATCCCCGATGTGCCTGCCGACGTCGTCCGTGACGTCGCATAATCTTTCCCGATGTTGGTTAGGTTAGGGTTTTCGATGACGTATTGCTACATCGAAAAAAATCTTATTTCTTATAGTGGTATATTCAGTAGATTGAACATATTATAGTGTTACGAGTCTGAAATCGAACAAAATCAATATCTAGAGTCTGACTGCGAATAAATTAGGGTTCCTTCTGAAGCGGACGAATAAAATTTCTTCTTTGCAAGACAATGTCGTCTCAGATTGTGTGATTAACAAACTAAAAAATTGTTTCGTATATTTAATATATAGTACATTATCTAATCTATATTTCGTGAACTGAAAACATAATCGTATATTTAGAAAAATGTGACTGTATAATACATGATATTAAAATATTTCTTGTTCTCTGGTATATGTAATATATGTGAGAAGTAGGATGTAATAATGTTGGAGGAAAATTGACTATGTTTGCAAGGTACTATATAGAAGAATTGAAAATTCAGAAACTTTGATGAGAAACTTCTTGAATTGGGAGAATATGTAACATTTGCTTATGTATAGTATATACGAAATAAGACGATGTATATCTTATGTATAGGCGATGTAGACAATATAAGATAATATTATATTGTTGTACGAATGTAATAATAGAAATTGTGTATATGAAGAAACATATCGATGAAAATGAATTTTCTGATATATATATGTGAATTATATGAAATGAATTATGAAAAATAATTGAATATGAATATTTGAAATAAAAGTATGAAACGACATAATAAAAGTACGAAAAGAAAAAGGAAAAACTAATTCAATAAAGAAAATTTGCATCTCTTTCAGTTATGACCAAAATGTCCACAACGGTCACATTTAACACGTCTCTTGAACTCCATTTTAGAAGGAGTTCTAATTTTCTTGGGTAGACCAATTGATGTAGTTGCCGAAATCATTGAAAAAACCATCACAATATACATCAATTTTGGTCATACCTAACAAGAAATAATAAAACTATACGTGTCACTACTTACATATTGTTGTAAATATGCTGGTGTATATATTGGTAACATTACAAAACATATTTAAAATATGCTGTGATGAATAACAATAATGAAAAGAATATGCACTGACAAGAAATAATAGAACTATATGTGACACAACTTGCGTATTACTGTACATATGCATGTGTATATATCTAATAAATCACATAACAAAATTATAATATGCAGTAGTATATAATAGTAATGAAACTAATATGCAGTTAAAGAACCGTTTAAAATACAGTCAAAATATCCTACAATTTTGTCCATACATGATAAAAAAAAATCAAAATATATGTGCCACTGTTATTGTAATATTGTATATATGAAATAGTATATACAGTTGACGACATATTTAAGAAACAAATTTAATAACATAAAAGAATTATTTGCAGAAGATGACTAGCATATGCATTCATTTTACTTTTTTAGTTTATCGGACACTTCAATGAAAAATTAAAGAGGAATTATATATGGAAAATTTTACATAAATAAGAAGGAGAAAGAAATATGAACAAAAAATTCTACACTTACTGGATATGCTTGAAGGAGATGGAAAAGTGGAAGAACAAAATTGAAAAGACCAAACGGAAAAACTTATTTGTAAAAACGTGGACGACGTTGAAATGGTTGAAGAATATTTTGAACTTGTGTTCTAGATGAAATTGAATAAAGTCAATTTGTAAAAATTATTTAATATAACATTACCATATTATATTCAACTTTATCCTATATTAAAATTAAATTTTTCATAAATAATATCATAATATTAAATACAAATATAAATCTCGATATTTTATTACATTAATTATGAAAGTTATAAAATAGAAGATAAATATGGTATAATATAATTATGGTATTATATAATATATATTTAAAAAAATCAATTATATATATAATCGAGGTGTAGGTTAAAATGGTCTTAAAAACACGAAATCTTAATTAATAAAATAAATAAAATTTTGATACATTTATGTAAAATCATGTTTTAAGTAAGTGATATCTCTAAATATCTCTTGTTAAAAACTTAAAAATTATGTAACATTTCAAACCATAGCAACCAAATGAGAATTAGACTCAAAGCATATAAACCAATTTGTTGTTGTTTAATGCTATTTTATTATAAAGGAATGAAATCGTCTTTGATTGTTAAGATTTTGCCTCAAACCTAGTGTGTGAACTATAGGAAATAATAGATAAAAGATGCAGAGAAATTATTATTTTTCTCATTTATATCTTGTATTGAAGAAAGAAAAAATAAACTTGGATACAAACTAAAATTTTAATATAAAACAATTTATTTTAACAATTATGTAACTTGTTAAAACATTTCAAGAGTGAAATTTTATAGATTTACTTGTTTTGGGACTCTTAGCATATATTTAAAAAAAAAAAACAAGGAGGACTATATTTGATAACACTTCTTTCTTGAAATAAAGAAATAAAAACAAAAATTTGTTCGATAATTACTTTTTGTTTTTCATTTCTCATGTTATTTTTTCTAATATTTTTTTGCATATTTTTTTTAGTTTAAATATAATTTAATTATGTAAAAAATAATAAGAAAAATTTACATAAATAGAAGAAAATGAAAAGTATTTACATTCTATAGAAAAAACAAATGAATACTTTGGCTTGTATTAAAATTTTAGTCATCCATTTTGAGATTGGATTAAAATTTTGCTATGAACAGTTTGCCAATTTTTCTATTTTTAAAAATTCTCTAATAATAAATATATAATTAATTAATTAAAAAATGAAGAAAAAAATAATTACAAACATTAACACAATCAAATACACATAAATTCCTCTTGACTATAATATAATAATTTTTATTAATAATAGATCGTTCAAGTTTAGTTTGAAATATTATTTCATATTCAATTCATTTATCTTAAATGATATTTATTCAAATTCAACTCAATTCAATTCAATTATATTATTGTGTAAAATTTATGGTTGTAAAAATTAAAGATAAACAAAATATTATATTAGTAAAAAAGTTATATAATATAAAATTCTAATTTCAATCATATTAAAAATAATAAATTAAAATTAAAATTGGCCGAGATGATGACAACCTGGAAACATATATTTATGAAGAACTAAGAGAAGAAAATAATAAGATAAATATAGCTAAATGGAAAATAAATTTAAATGTTAGATCTAAAATTTTAAAATTAAATAACACATTAATCTATAATATCAAAATTAAAATTCAAAATTAAATTAAACATATATTTATGAAAAATTAAGAGAAGAAAAAAATTTAAAATATAAAAAAATTTAAAATATTGAAAAATTTAAAAATATTAAAAATATGTATACTAAAGATTAATAAAGAAAGAAAAAAAAAATAAATTAAGAAATATTAAACAAATTAATAAAACAAGAAAAAATAAAACAGGCCAAGAAATATATAGAAAAAAAAAAAATAAAAAAGATAATCAATGTTGGGAATAAACTGGAGAATTTAAGACATAATAAAAATAAAATCAAATAGCATGGGAATGAAAAACTGCTATTTCTCACCGTTTCACTATTTTTGTCTAATCTATACTATATACAGTATAAAAGAGTAAGAAATTTCATCTCTCCATTTTATCTCTTTCATTTAAATAATTCTAAGTATAACATTAATGATAATTTTGTTAATTTTAAAATTTTGTTAAATAAAAATTGAAAAGAAATTTGTAAAGTCACTTAGTTGTTAAGTTTATTCCATTTAAAAATTTATTGTTCTAATAATTTACCAATTTACTTTGTATTTGTACTATGTAGAAAATATTGTATAAAATATTTTATGGAAAATATAATTTAGTAAAAACATAATGAAAAATACTATATACGTATTTGAAAATATCATTTAAAATGTTTGATTTGTTACAATACCTAATATTAAAAAAATAATTTATAATCACAATTTCTATGATATTTTTTTTAAACTCTAAACAACTTTATAAAAATAAAAGTAGGTTATAAATATAAAAAGAAACAAATCTTATAATTTTTGTTTGAAAAAAAATGTTTTAAATTTTTAAGAAAACCTTGACATTTCAAGTGCCTGCACGTGATGTACTAGTCTATAGAAATGTTTATTAAATTTTGGGAATGAAAAATGAGAATGATCATCAAATACGTCTATTTCTAAACAGAAATAAAAAAATAAATGTTATTAAACGAATCATTAATGTCTTAATATTTTTTACATCATAATTACAAATATTGGACGATTTAAATAGTTTAACTGTGCAAGAATTAAAAAATATGTTTGGTTAAATTATGTGGTTGACAAAATATCATTGTTGAGCAAGAAATCTGACAAATTAAATCTGCCATGTCATCACAGCAAAATTGTGACATTCATAATTTAATTAGGTTTGGGTAGTCAAGTTTTCTCGTATCCAACTCAATTCAAGCATACAATGTAAAACTAGGCCAAAGAAATAATAGGTCCAAGCCCGCCAAGCAAATGAGCCCAAACCCAAGTCTAATCCAACAGGCAAATAGGCTTAAGCTCAAGCCCAACAAGTAAATGGGCCCAAACCCACCTAAAGCCCATGGAAATTCTCTATAAATAAAGACATTTCCATTCATTTTGGGGATCTTTGGCTGAAATAAGAATTGTAGCTCTAAAGTACTGAAACTTTGAAGAATTGAATATTCAAACTTCTACAAGCTCTCAAGACGTGCAAGTTTGTATCAACCTTAAGATCAACATCTTCTAAAAGATTGAAGACTTGGAAGATTAAAATTCCAGAAAATCGAAGCTCAAATTGACATGCAACTACAACATCTTGAAGATCGAAGAAGCACTAAGTTTTTAACTTGTATTAGAGATAAAATATCAAATGAGTAAACACTAGAGATTGTATTCACTATACAAATAAATATACAAAGTTCAATTCCACGAATTACATTATTTCAAAAATCTTGTGTGAATAGTTTGGCACGCCGAGTGGGACCGTCTTTACCTTTCATCTCTTTCTCTTTTTGAAAAACATCTAAAGAAATCATGATATCTCAAGAAAACACTTCCAAAGCTCTAAGCGACATCAACAAGCAACCAATTACTGACAAACGCTCAAGGAAAACTCAATCATCTGAGGATATGCCATCCTTTGAGGTCGCAAAGAATATTTGGGAACAAATGTCTAAGCCACCAAAAGGTGGAATTATAATAAAAGAAAATCTTGTGATTGAGGAACACAACTCTTCCTCTGAACGCCCAAATGAGGAGATGCCTTATCCAAATATAATGTCAGTTATGGTGACCGACGTGGATACAAGCAAAGACAGAATAACAAAGCTTGAAAAGAAGGTTAACATGCTCATGAAGACAGTTGAAGAAAGAGACTACGAGATTGAATCTCTCAAGAATCACATCAAAAGTCGTGATGCTGCTAAATCAAGCCATACACATACTGTCAAGAATACTGACAAAAGGAAGGCAGTTACGCAAGAAAGTCAACCACAAAATTTGTTCTCAATTGTATCGCTGTCTGTTCAGCAGTTGTAGGAGATGATTGCAAACTCCATCAAAAGTCAATATGGTGGACCTGCTCAAACTTTCCCTTTATATTCCAAGTCATATACGAAGAATCGACAATCTCAGAATGCCGAATGGATACCAACCACCCAAGTTCCAACAATTTGATGATAAGGACAATCCAAAACAACAAGTTGCTCATTTTATCGAAACATGCGGAATTGCTGGTACGCGAGGAGATTTGTTGGTAAAATAGTTTGTAAGAACTCTCAAAGGAAACTCCTTCGACTGGTACATCGACCTTGAGCCTGAATCCATTGATAGTTGAGAGCAGCTTGATGGGGACTTTCTCAATCATTTTTACAACACCTGACGTGTTGTCAGCATGATGGAGTTGACAAACACCAAACAACGAAAGGAAGAGTCAGTCGTCGACTACATAAACTGATAGAAAGCTCTAAGCCTGGATTGCAAAGACAAGCTCACAAAACTTTCTGCAGTAAAGATGTGATTTGAGGATACCAAGTTTTAAGCTTTAAAAAAAAGAAAAGAAAAAAGAAGAGCGAAGTGAAAAGAAAGAAGGTAAAATAAAAGGTCTTAATCAATCTCTGGGGAATAAAACATCAGCATTTTATTAATCTCTTGCTCAATGAAAGCATGGAAGGGAGTGAAGAATTCATGAGATGTTGATCTTAATTTATAGAAGAAATTCATCAAATGAAATGAAAGTTTGATAAAAATATTTTAGATATTTCAACAATTCCTCCATTTGTGGGTGGTTTTACAAATAAAGTTTTTATTTTTCTTCTTAAATCAATTTTATGCCAAAACTAAAAATTTGAACAAGATTGGAATCATATTTTAAAGATAAAATTCAGGACACAAACCAAAATATACCCCAAAGTGAAAACCTTGGCATCATTATCCAAGTGTTACCTCGAGCCAAATTAGGAGCATACTCCAAGCTTCACCAAATCAAAATTGAAGACAAAAGAAATCTTGGAGAAGTCAAATTTTTACTTCAAGTCAATGTGAAAGTAAAGACAATAATGAAGTCAAAATCATACTTCAAATTTGCATGAAAAATTGAATATAAACTTTAAAAAAAGTCAGTATTTGGGATGCTACTCAAAATTCAATTTACAATTAAAGTGGAGCATAAATTCTACTTTAGTTCAAATTAAAGTCCACGCTCTAACAAGAGGGTAAAAGATTAAAATTTATCCTTTGCCTACTTTGGGTAAAATTTGTCAAGCTAACAAAATGTCAAACAAAAAACAATTTGGGCTATTCTCATCAAAATGTAGAATCAAACTCTACAAATTATTCTTTTTCGAAATTTACCCATCCATACAGATGCATAAATCTCGAAAAGGAGACATTTGTTGAGCAAGAAATTTTGACCAATTAAATTCTGCCACTTCATCATAGCAAAATTGTGATATTCATAATTTTATTGGGCTTGGGTAGTCAAGTTTTATCATATCCAACCCAATTCAAGCTTCCGATGTAGAACTGGGCCAAAGAAATAATGGACCTAAGCCGGTCGAGCAAATGAGCGCAAGTCCAAGTTCAAACCAACAGGTAAATAGGTTCAAGCTCAAGCCCACCAAGCAAAATGGGCCCAAGCCCACCTAAAGTCCATGAAAATTCTCTATAAATAGAGACCTTTCCATTCATTTTGGGTTCTTTGGTTGAATGAAAAATTGAAGCTCTGAAGAATTGAAGATTCAAACTTCTACAAGCTCTTAAGACGTGCAAGTTCGTATCAACCTCGAAATCAACATCTTTAGAAAGATCGAAGACTTGGACGATTAAACTTTCCTTGAATTCCAAAAGATAGAAGTTCAAATTGACTTGCAACTACAACATTCTGAAGACTGAAGACTAAGAAGGCTTTAAGTTTTTAACTTGTATTAAAGAGAAAACATCAAATGAGTAAATACTAGATATACAAATCAATATATAAATTAAAGTTCAATTCCATAAATTACATTTCTTCGAGAATCTTATGTGAACAACCATATTTAAGAAACCATGTATAATAAAAATAGGAAGAGAAAAACCTAAAGTTGGAATAAAATAATAGTCTCAAACATAACCAAACACAATTATTATGTTTTGATATCCACTTGATAAATGTTTATCTCCAACATGGTAGTCACAAATCATCTTAGACTAAAATGTTCGTATGCCATTGAATTTGTTATAAAGGAAACAATTCAATTTTGGCAAATTCAAACACAAACTCTATTCATTTTCATTGTTAAAAAGTTTAAAATTTTCAATATTATATCTTTCTTCAAATATTTAAACTAGAAGCTAGTTGGGTAAGAAATTCATCAACATTTCGATCTGAACTTCCGCCTTGATCCACTACCCGTCTTGCTAATGCTCCCCATTTAGCAGCATTTTTTCTAATCTCCTTTCCTCTGACGTTGTCATCCATGATCTTCAAGATACAATCTGCAATCGTCATTCGTCGCACGATTCCTGTATGGTCAGGAAAAGCCCTAATTCCTGTCTTCCAAACATCCATTACAAACTTGGCATTAACAGTTTGATCTGTCCACTGTGGCATTGCCACCATGGGAACGCCAATAGTTAGAGCCTCGAGTGTTGAGTTCCAACCGCTATGTGTCACAAAACAACCAATTGAATCATGAGATAAAACTTCCAATTGAAGACACCAAGGAACTATCAGCCCTTTTTCCATCGTTGCCTCTACAAACTTTATTGGAAGTTTGGCCACCTCTGGATCCCTTACCTGTCCCAATTCTACCATTAACTTCGTCCCTACTTTTGTTTATACATACTAAAACAAACAAACACAATTAATTCGATTCACATTGATGTACATGTGTGCTAATAACACAATGTTTGTAGGTCTAGGGTAGTTTAAAAAAATTGTTCACATTCACTTTTTTTTAATCTTTCCATAATAAATAAAAAGTTATTTGTTATAAAAACCATTTTAGATTTACTTCACACTTATAATTTGTATCCATTAAATTTTAAATTTTAAAAGAAAATTAATTTTACACTTCACTTTTTCGTACTTCTGAAAATCTTCCATGCAGTAATTTTAACTTATATAGAAACAAATATTAAATTAACTTGATGAATTTCAAATGATTGTGAATATGAAAATAGTTAGTTGTAACAAAAATGGTAACTTTTTAACTTTTATATACACTACTAGTTTTACTAGTTTACTTGATGCTTGTAGTTTTGAAATACTTGACAGTCCTAATAAAAATTTAGAACTATCAAGTAACATAAAGAAAAACGTTAAGAATAACAAAGAATGGAAAAAAAATACATTTTTTTTTAAATTTTGAACACTTGACAGATTAAAAGCGTTAAAATTAGTTTTAATTACTTGACAGTTATAAATTATTAAATATAATTTTACTTGACGCTTAAAAACTGTTAAATAAAACTCTCTTATTTTAAACATTGACTTAACACATTAAAAAAGGTAAAGTAAACAAATATTTTGACAGATAAAAAGCATCAATTAATTAATAAACTAGTGATTGATGATTAATTAATTTTGAATATTACAATTTATGTAATTCCTGAAATTAAATTTTATTTAAATCTGGCCTAAACCATTTTAGTATGCTCAAGCTAACTTGGCTTCCAATCTAATTGCCACACAGCATAATTACCTTCCTTCTCCTATCATTTTTCTCAATCCATATGACCCTCACGAAACAAGAAAGACAAAGTTTTTAAGTTTTAAAGGAGAAATTTTTTAGCATTATCATGGATTATTTAATATGTTATTAGATAATTTATTAAATACTCATTATAGAAATCCTACGTTAAACTAATAATTGTATCAATTTAAACATAAAGTTGAGAATTGTATCAATTCAATCTTTAAATATTTCTCAATTTTTATAATTGTATCCAAATAAAACACGAGCAAGCAAAGATTTAAATTTTCACTATATAAGTTTAGTTTTAAATTGACACAGTTATAGAAAACTAGAGTTGGATTAAAATAGATAGAAACAATAATGATTTATGTTTTTAATTAAAAAAGAAAAAAGATTCCCAAAGACAAGGTAAGCCTTGGGAAGGCCAAGAGGCAGCGTCCCTTTTCTTTTGTTTTGTCTTGTTAGGATAACTGAGATGAGGTAACGGTGTCGTTCTGTCTGTGGTTTATATTTTGTTTGACCAATCAGTAACAAAGTTCATTTGTTTAAACCATTCCCTGAACCCCACCCTATAGCCTTCCAAAACTATCCACTTATTTTATGTGAGGAAACATGTAAACTTGTAATCGACTCTTATACTTTTCTTTTAAAATGTTAGAATTTCAACCTAACATTCATTCGAGAACTTAGGATAAAGAAAAACCACCACTTGAGTGAGATATATTTTAGGTGGGTTTGAAATACAATTTAAAATAAAATAATTTAGAAAACAAGTTACTTTCAAAAAAACACCTAAAAAAGAATATAACTTTTTTGGATATATTTTAAACAACTTTAATAAAAAAAAGTTTAAATTAAAATAAATGATTGTTAATGATTATGAATAGCAAAATAATATTTGGTATTTTTGAAAATGTACATTTTTCATAGTTTTGTTTTTTCTCAAGTCAATTCATATATGGACCATTTATTTGACAAAAAAGATAAGACCATAGTTTAACTAGATACAATATTTGATTTTACATCTTATACTGCTTAAATAAGTTAGATGACTATTAAAGAAAAATGAAATGTTTGTAAGATTACTAAAAGCCTTCTAAATGCAAAACTAAAAATCTATAAAATGCACACATTTTAGATTTTTGGATTGTTTCAAATACGGTAAAATAAACAAAAATATTTGTAATTTAGTAAAATTTAATCATTTATACGGTGGTGATATGAACTATAAACGGATAAATACAAATTTTAGTCTATTAAGATTTATTACTCTTAGCAATTTTATCATTTAAAAGATTCAATTATTTTTATTCCACACCAAACTTCTTCAATTTTTTAGAAAACTATTATTGATATGACTGAATAAATTTGCATAAGGTTTAGGATAAAGCTTACCACCCACAAGAAG
>JBBPDI010000020.1:17330043-17346966 GCA_037974545.1 Cucumis variabilis
CCTATGGCGAGCCACGGTCGCTCCTTGTCATTCGCCAGCTTGACTTTCCTTTACCTTAGCCTGTAAAATTAAACATAAAGAAATAGTGAGTATAATAAGGGACCTACTATTAGTCTCGCTAGATGTTTGTTAAATCCCTATTAAAGTCCTGCAAGATGGTACCGTCTAACTGTTGTGCTCCCGAAGGCACGCTATCCAATGATCCACTAGGGACACCACTGGGCTCTCGGTGACCCGAAAGGGAATACCCTATAGGAGAGTCGGACTATAAGTGATCTCGTCGAATCGCACATAAAACTGGCACATAGGCATAAATATGTGGTAATCCCGTAGGACACCCTTACGGTACGACTCTAACTGTACGTTTAACATAACATCGTAGCCTATAAAAATATATCATATCATAATCATCATAACTCAGTCAAACATAATCAATCATATCATGTTTAATCACAATATGGTTATCGAAGTAACCATTTATAAGATCATCTCAAATAGTCAGTCAAATGGTCATAACATACCTTCAATCGTTAACAGTCAAATAGTCATAATATACCTCCAATCCGTAGCACGGTAATACAACATATTCAAAGTAGGGTCTAATAGGAAAAATTCCTTACCTGGAGGTTAACTAAAATAATAACTTTGAGGTTGACAGTCAAATTCCCAATTACAGCCTCCAAGACTAAGGTTGAATCCAACACAACCTTGAATGGAAAATTTCACAGTTCCAATCTTCCAACAAAATAATCAACCTTCAAGTAAAATATCTCATCTTAAAATTCATAACTTAACTTGTTTGGGACAAAATAACTTCCAAATCCAATCAAAACTTACCACACTTTTAAAAATAAGGCTCCAAAAGGTGAATGGCTAAAAATCGATGAGGGAAAGCTTGTGGCTCGACTTAGAGGAACAGGAAGGCTCGGCTTGGGACACGCGGCTTGGCTAAGGTGCGGCTCGCAGCTTTGTCTACGGCTTGACGAAGAAGTGTGGCCGACGATGACGATCTGCGGTAGAGGAACTCGTCAACAATGTCCAGTCTCCATTTGAGCAAGCGGAGAACAGAGAGAATAGATGGAGAAGATGACTGGAGAAGATGGTGGCGGCTAGGTTTCTTTGTGTGGTGAAGAGAGGAAAGGATGAGTGTGGAGGAGAAGATGGTGAATAGTGAAAGCACATTTTACAAAGTGGGGTTTTAATATAACATTAATAATAATAATATTATTTATTTTCCAAATAACTCATCTTTTCCTTTTTCTCTTCCATCCCAATTAATTTCTTCTCTCTCTTCATTAATAACCCAATCAAATCATCTCTTTTCAACTTCCCAAAATCCAATATTCTTTTTAATAATTATATTATTCCCATAACATAATTATATATATATATATACACATATATATAACCAACCAATCCTTAAATCTCACCAACTTAATTATCATCATTCAACATTTATCAAAACCATATAATTAAATTCCACAATTCAATAATTAACCATATTCCTTTCCATAATCTTTAATAAATCCTAATCTCCAAAAAACAATTAACACCTCAAATTATCTAAAATAACACCCAATAAATCCAAATTGAATAAAAATCCGAATTTCCAAAATTTGTGGGTGTTACAGTAGGTTAAAGTCATCTTCTGTGCAAAGTATGATGCAATTACAGTTAGTAAATTCTTAAAGAGAAACATCTTCACACGATTTGGAACACGTAAAGTCCTTATCAATGATGAAGGATCTCACTTTATTAACCGCATCACAGCCAAATTACTCGCAAAGTACAATATAACCCATAAAGTTTCCACCGCCTACCACCCCAGACAAATGGTCAGACAGAAGTATTCAACAAAGAGATTAAGAAGATATTAAAAAAAGTAGTAAACTTATTCTGCAAGGATTGGACGGATCTCCTGGATTCCATATTATGGAATATCGCACCGTGTACAAGACGCCTATCAGGATGTCTCCATACGCATTAGTTTTTGGAAAGGCTTGCCACTTACCTCTGGAGTTGCGCATGCAAAAAGTTAAACTTCAATCATCATGTCACAAGAGAGGCCAAAAGTTACTGCAATTGAATGAGCTTCAAGAGTGGCGTTCTCAAGCCTATGAGAATGCCACGATTTATAAAGAAAAGATAAAGGTATGATATGACAGCCACATTCGTAGATGCAAATGATGAGTTGTGCAAAAGGTATTACTTTTCAATGAATGTATCTCTATCTTTAAGAAAACTTCGTTCGTGATGGTCAAGGTTGTTTTTTGTCAAAAAATATTTCAACATGTTGCTGTGGAGATCACCTCATTGGACGAAACAAATGTGTTCAAGGTAAGAAAATAATAGGCTCAAGGTATGCCTAGAAGATGAAGAACACGTTAAACTTTCTATGAACCTACTCTCTTTTAAGATGCGAGGAACTTTGTGGTCAAGTGTGACCAGTGCCAGAGGAAAATATATCTCATCCCAATGAAATGCCTCAGCAACCCATTTTAGAAATTAAACTCATTGATGTGTGGGAAATAGATTTTATGGGACCATTTCTTTAGTCTAATGGCCATATCTACATCTTGTTGGTAAATATTTCTTGTTGTCTTTACACGATGTTTCTGATGAAATTTATCCTCACATTAATTTAACTTGTATCTAGCGATGATGACTTTCTACGCAAAATGAACTTAGTAAATATTTATTTTAGTCTTTAAGCGAGCAATTCCTTACGTTTAGATAATTAAACTATTCCTCCCTAGCCATGTCTAGCCATGAGTTCAATTTCTATTTTCTTCATCTCGACATGCTCACCTTGCACCGCCAAGCACCTTAGTGTAAATAGTTAGGATAAAAGTATACTGTGCATAATTTTTATTGTATAGTTAACCTGCAATTTAGTTATGTGATAGGATAATTAGAGTTTTAAATTTCTTGTGTTCGACCCTGGACTTACCAGGAAACCTTTCTTCGCTTACAATTAAGCGATAGAGAGGAAAATGTGCACGACATGAATATCTTTAGCAAATTAGCAACACATAAATAGGAATTCACCTTTTAACGCATATCCCTATTAGTCATCTAATAGTCGCTCACTCAGAGCTCAGCATGATAAATCCACGATACAAACTTATGCATAGAATATATCAAGCACTAGTCAAGCAAGGAACAGATAGAGACTTAATTTTCTTTAAAGGAAAAATATGCTCAAAGAACTCTGCATCCCTAGATATACTTATGGTTTAATCACTTAAACATATACACCTATATGCAGCACTATTTTGAGCATAACTAATAAATATACAGTCAAAAGCTTTAGACCCTATTGTAGATTTCTTCAATATAGGAAATGGTACCTTAGCCAAGTATCCCTATACCCTCAACTCAGAAAGATTCGGTCCATACCCTTTTTCTATAGTTTGTAAAGATCTTTATCCCGTTTTCTATGAAGAACTTTGTTAAGAACAAAAAATACAGACAAAACGGCTTCCCTCCACATATTATCATATAATTCAGAACTCAATTACATATCATTCATCATTTCCTTAAGGGTTATATTTTTCCCTCTATTATACCATTTTATTATGGTGAATAAGGGGTAGTAAATTCATAAATAATACCATTTGATTCATAAAATTTCTTAAGAAATTTATCACTATATTCATCACTTTTATCTGATCTCAATATGTTTATTCTTTTGCCTAATTGATTTTAAGATTCTGCCTTAAATTTCAAAAATATGCTACAAGCTTCATCTTTTGTTTTTATAAGATAAATCTTAGTAAATCTAGAAAAATTATTAACAAAAGATACATAATAATATTTTCCACCTCTACTTGGAGTGCTTTTTAAATCGGCTAGATCAGAATGAATTAATTCGAACAATTATGTACTAGTTTCAATAGTTTTGAAAGATTTCATAAAATATTTATTTTCTACACGAATAGGACATTTACTAGTTTCATGTGATTTATATGCATTAATTATTCTTAATTCCTTAAGCTTCCTAATTGATGCAAAACTATTCAACATATCAATAGATTCAACTATGTAAGTAAAACTAGAAGCATTTGCATTCATCAAGACAGTATTGAGTACAAACAAACCATTAGACAGATACTCCTTACCAATAAAGTCTGCATTTTTTGTGAGGACAACCTTGTCACCTTCCAGTACAATCTAACCTACATGATTCAACAAACTCTCAAACACCAGGTTCCTACATAGGAAAGGAACATACAAAAATTACTCAAAGGTAAAAAAAAAAATTCAGAAGTTAATTTTAAAATAACTTTTCCTTTCTCGAGTACTTCTGCAGTAGCTGAGTTTCCCATGAACATTTATTCTTTATATGTAGTGTCCTTGTAGTCATGGAGATGTTCTCAATTGGTGCAGAAGTATCTTGAAGCTCTAGTATTGAGAATCTAGTCAGTCTCATTTTCAATTAGGTTGACCTCCACAATCGCTACTATGACATCGTCATCTTGTTCAACAAGATTGGCTTGTGGTACAAGTTTCTAGTTTGATCTCTCTTTCCTTTGATGGCATTGATAAGATTTGTGTCATTCCTTCCCACAGATATAGCAAAACAACTTCTTTTTCTCGATGTTTCCCCCTCTAACCTTGAATTGTCTCTTCTTTTGTAAGTTTTTCCCATTCTGTCTTTTAACCTGCTTAGACCTATCTCTGTTAACAGCAAAAGATACAACAAGGCTATCATTAACATTTGTAGAAGCGAGCTTATCTTTCAATCTATTAACTTCTTCTATGCGTATATCGCTGATCAACTCCTAAAGTTTCAAGTCCTTCTTTTTGTGCTTCAAATGATTTCTATAGTCATTCTATGACGAAGGAAATTTCTCGAGCAGTACATTCACTTGGAGTACTTTACACATCTTCATTCCTTCGGCTACAACAGTTGCCACCAAGATTTCATATTATGGATCAGTTCCATAATAGGCTTGTTGTCCGTCATCTGAAACTGCAACCATTTTTCAAAAACATGTTTTTTTATGGCTTGCATCATCTCCACCATATTGAGATTCCAAAATGCTTCAGATATCCTTGGCATCTTTCTAAGCCACAAACATATCAAACATTGGATCTGACATATAGTTCAACAAATACCCGCGAACTGTCTTGTTATCCTTTGCATATTTCTAAAGATTCGTTGTGGATACTTGCTTCACTTAGTCAATGGCAGGAGGACACGTGGATGATTCTAGATCAGAAGTAGGTGGTAGAATGGTCATTGGTGAATCAAACAGTGGATCAGTGGTAAGAACATAGTCGACTTCTAAATGCTCGAAGAAGATCGATAATATTTAGAACCATTGACAGTAATTTGTTTCATTCAGCAGTTTGACTTTAGACAGATTCAAAAGAACTTTGTTGGAGGTCTTGATCAAAATTGTTATAATTGCTTTAAGATCGTAGGAAAAATAGATAAGAATGTCAAACTAATAAATTGTTGTGTCGTGACGAACTACTGCCCTAAAAGAAATTACAGTTGACTTAGGTGCTAATCATGTTGTTGGTTGCTCTCCAAGGTTAACACAACTTCCATACTCAAACGTGCATTCGTCGGAATAGGGAATAGAAACAAAAACATAATTGTTTAAAATAGTGGGAATGCATTTGAGGGCGGAAAGGAGATGTGAACAAAGATGGAACTGGGAGAAGAGAGACGGAGAATAGAGAATGATTTTGATGGTGAAGAATGACAAATTGAAGACTCATTATATAAAGGAGATGGGCTAATTGAAATCCAAAAAGAAGGGGCAGATTGAGAATGCAGGAGAACCGAATTCAATAATCGAAAATGAAAAAAATAAAAAAAAAATACTTACCAGATTATTTTTTTCTTTTTTTTTCGAAAAGGAAACAAAAGTAGGTAACAGAACTTACATTTTATACAGGAAAGTGCAATTACCCAATCAAACAACAACGTGCATGTGGTGAAAGGATTATGATGTCACTACAAACTTATTTTGTCTTTATTATAAAGTTCCTTAGTATTTAAACCATTTTTCCTCTTCTAAATATTTTAATGTTGGACAAAGATATCAAGGTTTTCTTAACTCTGTATATGGACTTAGGCCCACAAGTCATTTCCAAGAGGTAACACTTGAAATTCCCAATAATCCAACCCTTACTTCGCTCATTTATGGCTCTTCCTTTCTAATTTTTTTGCGTCAATAACTCCATCGTTCATCTTCTAGTTTCAATCATTGGTCAACTTCAATTTTGCTAGTTCAATTAACTCATTCTTTTTTACGCCTCACATTTCGCAACCAAAGAACTGCATTTGAGGTAATTAATCTTCAAATCGGTACTTGTTCACATGAGATTTCGGTTGAAATGTAATTCATGGAATTAAACTTTCTATATTAATTTGTATAGTGAATACAGTCTATAGTATTTACTCCATTGATGCTTTCTCTCAAATACAAGTTAAAAAATTAGAACTTTTTGGTCTTCGATCTTTAAGATGTTGTAGTTGCAAGTCGATTGAACTTCGATCTTCTGGAATCCAAGAAAAGTTTAATCTTCCAAGTCTTCAATCTTTCAAAGGATATTGATTTTGAGGTTGATACGAATTTGCACGTCTTGAGAGCTTGTAGAAGTTTGAATCTTCAATTCTTCAAAGTTTCAATTCTTCCTTCAACCCAAGATCTCTCAAATGAATGGCAAAGGTCTATATTTATAAATAAATCTCATGGGCTTTAGGTAGGCTTGGGTCCGCCGCTTGTTGGGCTTGGGCTTGGGTCCATATGCTTGTTGGATTTGGGCTTGGATCCATATGCTTGTTTGAACTTGAATTGGGTTGGATTGAGTAAACTTAATTATCAAAATCCAATAATCAATATAATTATCACACTATTTGTTGTGGTGACGTGGCAAAATTTAATTAGTCAAAATTTATTGCTCAACAATGTCTCTTTTTTAGATTTGTGCACGTTTATATGGGTGAGTGAATTTCCAAAACAATAAACTGAAACAAAAAAATCAAGGGGATTTGTTCTTGACTTTGACTCCAGTTAAGATGTCAAATTAATCACACCATGCATTTGAATGTAACTTAATTAAAATGAAGGTTGAAATACAACCTAATGTCAATTTTGTAGTGAATTTTGATTTTAATTCACAATTTTTCCTTCAATAAAAAAATCATTTGGAATATGACCAAAAAAAATTTTAATGAAGTTAACTTTTTTTTTTATCCATGAATTTAATGGAAGAATTGAGACTTAAAATTGATAAAATTAAAATATTGTCAACTTATCAAAATATGAATTTTAAGTCAAAACTTTTATTTTTGTTCATAATCTCCTAATTTGAATTTTTAGCAAAACATGTGCTAATTAAGAATAAATTTCCACCAAACTTAAATTTTGAATTTTTTTACTTAATTTAAATTTAATTATGTTTTGGAATAAAGTTTAAATTTTTCAAATAAAATAAAAACAAAATTATCTGAAGAATTTTTTAAAAAAAAAAATTTCTTCAATTTTCTATTTAATTAGGAGAATTTTTTTTAAAAGAAATGTTTTTTTATTTAATTAATTTTTTGTTATATTTTTTTTAAATAAAGAAAAAGATTAGGACTCAATCCTAACTCCTAACTCAATCTCAACTCTTAAGGTTTGTTGGTTTGTTGAGAAGCTTGAGGATTTGCTACCTTCCATTCTTTATAAAGGAAGAAGGTTGAAAAAAAAAATCATAGCAAGCTTCTCTTTACCATTACTTCTTTGCCTCTTCGATCCATTTTTTTTTTAATGATTCATGTTCTATTTGCTTTATTAATTTGTTTTTTTTTGACACATTTGGAAGAACCAAAGGCAACCGAAGAGGAAAGATAACAACAATTTGTTTTTTTTCAAGTGGCAGAGGGGGGCAGAGAAAAAACCCATTCTTTTCTTTCTTCTTTTCTTTTCTTTCTTTTTTCTTTTTAAAAAATTTTTGAAAAGCTTTTTTTTTTCTTTTCATGTTTTCGTCTTTTATTTTATTTTATTTTATTTTTTGTTTTTCTTTCCTTTTTTCTTTTTTGATTTTCTTTTCTGTTTCGGCTTTTCTTTTTTTTTTTCTTTTTTTCTTTTTTTTTTCTTTTTTTTCTTTTGTTTTCTTTTGTTTTCCGTTTCTTTTTTCTTTTTGTTCTTTTTTTTTCTTTTTCGTTTTTTTCTTTTTCTTTTCAATTACTGTTTTTTTTAACTCTTCTTTTTTCTTTTCTTTTCTTGTTTTTCTTTCTTTCTTTCATTCTTTTTATAAATAAAAACTGTACTCTTTTCTTTCAACCTAATTTTTTTTCAATCTTTTTAATTTTTGTAATTTCTTTTCTTTCATTTATTAATAACTTTCCTCATAACTTCTTTCATTGACTTTTTTTCAACTATTCCGTTGAAGGCCCTATGTAAGCATCTTGGTTTGGTCTCCTTAACGTTATGCTTCTTTGTTAGTTTCATGGGTTTGTACATGATAGACGAACTCTATCATGGCATCCACTTCTTTGGCTTCATTGCTTTGTACATGATAGATGATGCAACTCTATCATGGCACCAACTGCTTCTTCAGCTTCTTGGATTTATACATGATAGACGATGCAACTTTATCATGGCGTCCTATGTTTCTTTAGCTTCTTGGGTTTACATATGATAGACGATGCAACTCTATCATGACGCTCACTTCTTCAGCTTCATGGGTTTGTACATGATAGTCGATGAAACTCTATCGTGGTGTCCACTACTTCTTTGATTTCTTGGATTTGCACATGATAGATGATGCAACTCTATCATGACGCTCAATGTTTTAACTGCAACACATTGAAGATGAATATATTTATGATTATCCTCTTCGTTGCGGCACATCAAAGATGGAGATGGAGATTTAATTGGCTGTGGCACGTCGTAGATGAATATGATGATAACTGTGACACATGGGAGAAGATAAAGACGATGCTCCTCTCAGCTGCAAGACATGGGAGAAGATGAAGATAATGATCCTCTCGACTGCAACACGAAGAATATAAAGATGATGATTCTCTCGACTGCACCATAAAGAAGATGAAGATGATGATCTTCTCAGCTACAACACATGAGAGAAGATGAAAATGATGATCCTCTCGACTACAACACAGAGAATATGAAGATGATGAACCTTTCAACTGCAACACATTGAAGATGATGATGGTGATCTTCTCGATGATCTTCTCAATTGCAACACATGGAGAAAATAAAGATAAAAATCCTCTCGACTACAACACATGGGAGAAGAAGATCCTCTTAGCCTTAACACATGGAAGAAGAAGATGATAATTCTCTCGACTGCAACACATGAAAGAAAATGAAGAAGATGAAGATCCTCTCAGCTACAATACATAGGAGAAGATGAAGATGATGATCCTCTTGATTGTAACATATGATAGAAGATGAAGATGATGATCCTATCGATACAAGACACGGGAGAAGATAAAAATGATGATGATCCTCTTGGCTGCAACACATAAGAGAAGATGAAGATGATGATCCTTTCAACTGCAACATATTAAAAATGAAGATGATGATCCTCTCGACTGCAACACATTGAAGATGAAGATGATGATTTTCTTGGTTGCAACACTTGGAGAAGATGAAGATCCTCTCGACTGCAACACATGGGAGAAGAAGACCCTTTTAGCTGCAACACATGGGAGAAGAATATGATGATCCTCTCGACTGCAATACATGGAAGAAATTGATGATCCTCTCAACTACAATAAATAGGATAAGATGAAGATGATAATCCTCTCGGCTGTAACACATAGGAGAAAATGAAGATAATAATGATCCTCTTGGCTACAACACATAGGAGAGGATGAAGATGATGATCTACTCGACTGTAACACATGGAGAAGATGAATATGAAGATTCTCTTGCCTGCAACACATGGGAGAAGAAGATCCTCTCAGCAACAACACTAAGGAGAAAATGTAGAGCTTGCTACTTTGACTTTGTTCTCTTTATTTAACTGCTCATGAATTTCATTTTCTGTTGAGATTACATCATCACGATGAAGCATAATACCTTTTTTTATGCAACTAAACTTAAAATAAATTTTAAGTTGTCTACGTATCCTTTTTATAACATAGGGATCAAGTCATAACGTAGTTCAATTAAGTTTTTTTTTTTTTGTCATTCACCTTTGAAGCTCTTGTAGACTAGGAGCATCATGCAGTTTAGGCTTTTGCGATAAGGAGCTTTCCATATTTAACAACTTATATTTTCATCAAGAATTTATTTAACTTCTTCATATGTAGAATTGGTGAATATAATAAGTCTTGGCTTTACCGTTAAAGCACCTTCTATATTTATGTCAACAGACAACTTCCTTTTCATGCATGATGGGACATGACTGTGAATCTTCTTGTCATTGTTTTCATCATGAAGTGATTTTACATTCAAAGTTTTCACCTCTTTTTCATGTTGATCGCTTGTCATCTTTAGTCGATCAAGAACAAATGTTGAAGGTCGATCTTTCTTCGATGTAGAAATACTTAACCTTTTGAAAGCTAAAGTTTGAGTGGAAGTAGACATTGGACATTGGTTTTCTTCTTCTTTCATGGCCATACTCATTCTTTGAAAGACTGAAAATGAAGTAGTTGAAGGCTTGATACGATCAAAGACAGAAGTCTTTTGCTTAATTTTTCATTTGAATTGTCGATTTCTTCAAAAGATGCATAATTGTTGTCAACTTTTGTTATACTTGTCAACTTCTGATATACTAACAACATGACATGCAGTGACTTCTAATACTTCCTTGGGATGATTATCAAGGAAGCTTCTTGGAAGGAAGTTATCGACCGTCAAGGTCGAAGGAAGTCCTTGTCTTTTCCTTTGATAGACTTAGGCTTCCACATCTTCTTGTTTCTTTTCTCCTTCTTTTTATGAGAGATGCTTCCTTTTGCATGCTTTTGATGAAATGATGACTCCTTTTGAATAGAATTTGGTTGTCTTCCTTTTTGATGAGTCACGACTATCCATCCTTCATCATCATCTTCAACAAGCTCTTCTTTGTTTTGGTAGTCTGTCGTCACGATCCTTTGTTGGAATTGGACAATTATAGGTTTGAAAGTCCCAAACTAAATTAAGCTTCTCCTTTGATCATAAAGTTATGTTGATGGTGGAACACTTGAAGTCACCTCGACTGTAATATGATCCATCTCAGCTAATTCTTCAATATCCATCTCGATCTTCTTTTCATGAGCCAACTTTAGAATAAACTCCTTTAACACGAAACACTTTCCAATGGGGTGATTAATGACTCGATGGTACTTACAGTATTTAGGATCACCTACTTTTCTTGCATGTTCTAGTCATTTGCATTCTGACAATTGAATAAGTTGCTTCTCTACCGCTCTAACATGTTTGCAACATCAAATTTAGGAAATGGATAAACTTTTTTCTATCTTTCTCTAAAAAATTTTCTTTTCATCAACATCATGCTTTTCTTTAATTTTTGTTTCTTTTCTTGTAGAGAAATATTTCAAAGAAGTTGCAAGAACAACCATAGACTCATTTATGACATTATTTGCAATCTTCTTAGTGTCATCAATTTCATTATTGTCACTCCTCATTTTTAGAACCAAGAAATATTTTGCTCCTTTATTGGTGATACTTAGTTTCAAATCATGGGCATGAGTCACCAACTCTTCAAACATGCATGGTTTTATCCCTTGCTATGGAGAAGTTCTCAATCTATGCCTTGGGTGCACATCTCAACTGCAGACATTTCTGTGAGCTTATCTTTGCAATTCAGACTTAGAGCTCTCCATCGATTTATGTAGTTGATGACTAGCTTCCCCTTTCGTTGTTTTGTGTTTGTCAACTCTATCATGCTGACAATATGTCAGGTGCTGTAGAAGCGATCGAGAAAGCCCCCCTCAAGTTGCTCCCAACGATCAATGGATCCATGTTCCAGGTCGATGTACTAGTCGAAGGAGTTTCCTTTGAGAGTTCAGGTAAACCATTTTACCAACAAATCTCCTCGCGTTCCAGCAGCTTTACACGTTTAAATGAAATGAGCAACATGTTGTCTTGGGTTGCCCTTTCCATCAAATTGTTGGAACTTGGGTGGTTGGTATCCATTCGGTATTCTGAGATTGTCAATCCTCTTCATATATGCTTTTGGATACAAAGAGAAAGTTTGAGCAGGTTCACTATATTGAGTTTTGATGGAGTTTGCAATCATCTCTTGCAACTAATAAACAGACAGTGATGCAATTAAGGTCAAATTTTGTGGTTGACTTTCTGGCATAACTGTCTTCCCTTTGTCAGTATTCTTGACAATATGTGTATGGCTTGATTCAGCAGCATCACGACGTTGGATGTGATTCTTGAGAGATGCAATCTCATTATCTCTTTCTTCAACAGCCTTCATGAACATGTTGATCTTCTTTTCAAGCTCAGTCATTCTGTCTTCACTTGTATCCACACCAGTCACTATAACTGACATTATATTTGGATGAGGCATCTCCTCATTTGAGCGTTCAAAAGATGAGTTGTGTTCGTCAATCACAAGATTTTCTTTTATTACAATTTCACCTTTTGGTGGCTTGAACATTTGTTCCTAAATATTCTTTACGAACTTAAAGGATGGCATATTCTCATATGATTGAGTTTTCCTTGAGTGGTTGCGAGTAGGAGTGTTCAAAATAAAGTTGAAAATCAAACCAAATGACTAACCGAATCGAAATCAAATCAAAACTGAACCAAAATTGAATGCATGCAGTTTGGTTTAGTTTCAATTTTAAGAAAACCAATTTTCATGCGGTTCGGTTTGGTTTAAGATGTTAAAACCAAACTAAACCGAATCGAACCGATTTAGTTAATATATATATATATATATAATAAATAATTAAAGTTAACTTACGGTTTATGTTATGCAATGGTCTTTGTAAGTTGAAACGACAAATCCGACGAACGTACGAACGCAAACAAAGAGAGACACAGACGTTGAGGTTCATCTGACCGCTTCATCCGACTAACAAACGCAGACAAAAACACAATAGTGCCTTGAAACTCTCCTCTTATCGCTTCCTCCAGCAAATGAACACAGACGAAGAGAGACGCAAACTTTGAGGTTCATCCAGCCGCTTCATCCGACAAACGAACACAGACAGCACCTTGAAACTCTACTCTGGCCCGCTACTTCTGACGAACAAAACTATTTATTCTACTCAGGTGAACGAACGCAGACGCTGAGGTTCATCCAACCTTGGTAATGTTTGATAATTATTTATCTAGAATTTCTTAACATATGTGGAGTGAGTGGCTAATCAGGTTGAATTTCTTAACATATGAAAAGTTGAATTTATCTAGAAGATCTCAGATTGGTTTATACTAAATCAACAATCTTGGTTGCATGTTATTTTCACCAAGGCTTGATAATTATTTATCTAGAATTTCTTAACATATGTGGAGTGAGTGGCTAATCAGGTTGAATTTTTTTAACATATGAAAAATTGAATTTATCTAGAAGATCTCAGATTGGTTTATACTAAATCAACAAGCTTGGTTGCATGTTATTTCCAAATGTAAGTATAGGAACATGAATTAATGATATCATTATCGTTTTCATGCTAATTAAAGACCTTTTTTATAGTTATGGTAGGCACTACGCAGAGACAGAATGTCGACCAGTTTGACTAATAACGATGGTAACACTAAATCAGACACAAGTTCTAGTGTGAACGAAAATGATGACATTGAGGTTATCATGCCACCACCAGAACTCCAACCATCTAGAAAGAAGAGGAAAAACACGTCTATGGTATGGGATCATTTTACTAAATGCTCTGAATATAATGATGATGATCCACATGCTAAATGTAATTATTGTGATGCGGTGTATGCATGTCATCCAAGAAGGAATGGAAATTCAACTATGAGAACCCATCTTGAACATTACTGTAAAAAAAATCCTTATCAATTTAAAGGCAATAAATTAAATATGACTCAAACAAAGTTAGTATTTCAGAATAAAGACAATGATGGGGACGGTAAAAAAGTTAATTATAAGATATTTATATTGAGAGTGCTCGAAGACTAATTGCAGAAATGATCATAATTGACGAGTTGTCTTTTAGATTTGTAGAGAATGAGGGATTTAAGAGGTTTATGAAAGGGACTTTGATGTTAGTAGAATCAAGATTTGTTATTCCTTCTCGAACTACAATTGCTAGAGATATTTTAGGAATATATACTCACTTGGGAGAACAGTTGAGAGATATTTTGTGAATGAAGGATACAGAGTCTCACTTACGACTAATACTTGGACATCGATTCAAAATGTTAATTATATGGTTTTTACTTCACACTTTATTGATAGAAATTGGAAGCTTCATAAGAGAATAATTAATTTCTCTCAGATTGAAAATCATAACGGGAAAACAATAGGAAAAGAGGTGGAAAAATGTTTGAAATATTGGGGTATTGATATGGTTTTGACCTTAACCATTGATAATGTTTCATCAAATGATACAACTATTGCTTATCTAAAAAAATGTTTCAAACATGCATTTGTGTTGGATGGGGATTTTGTGCATGTTACATGTTGTGCACATATATTGAATTTAATTGTGTGATGGTTTGAAAGATGTGAATAATACATTGATTCGAATTCAAAATGTTGTTAGGTTTGTTAGATCTTCTCCTGCTAGACTTGTTAAATTTAAGAAGTGCATTGAGGAGGAAAACATATCTTGCAAGAGTATGTTGTGCCTTGATGTTCAAACTAAATGGAATTCCACATACTTAATGCTTGATGCAGCTGAAAAGTTTGAAAAGGTATTTGAGAGGTTAGAAGACTACGATACGATCTACATGAATGACGACTGTAAACAAACTTCTAGAGATTGAAAAATTGCAAGAATATTTACCAAATTTTTATCTGTTTTCTATGTAGTAACTATTAGGCCTTCAGGGTCTCTTTATGTTACTTCCAACACTATCTTCCATGAGATTGGTATTGTTCAGAATTGCATAAAAGAATATGCAAGTGTAAGTGGTCATGATAATGAGTTGTTGCATGGCATGGCTTTGAAAATGCAAGAAAAGTACGATAAGTATTAGGGGAAGATCGCAAAAACAAATTTCTTTCTGTATGTTGCTTTTGTTTTGGATCCACGTTACAATATGAAATATCTCATGTATTCTTTGACTCAATTATTTGACATGGATACAACAAAAGAAGTAGGGAACAAGGTGGAGTCCGTTTTGAGAAGATTGTTTAGTGAATATTCTTTAAAGTATCATAGCCATGAATCATCTCAACTTCAAGTGTTTAAGCATTGTACAGGTATAAATCAACCTTCAGTTTGTAGTAATACTAGTAGTAGTAGTAGTAGTAGTAGAACTACTTCTTCAACTACATCTAGAACTTCTTCTTCCGCTTCAGATATTTTTCGTATCCATTTTGAAGATATGGATGAAGAGGATGTCCTAAGTGTGGATACAGAAGTTGATATTTACTTATTGGAGCATCATATTGCAAGTGAGGAGAATTTTGATATCTTAGAGTGGTGGAAAGAAAATTCTTCAAGATATAAGGTTCTTAGTCAAATCGCAAAAGATATTTTAGCAATTCTGGTATCCATAGTTGCTTCTGAGTTTGCATTCAGTACTAGTGGCATAGTGATTGATTCGTTTCGTTCTACTTTAGCTCCAACCACAGTTGAGGCATTTGTATGTGCACAAAATTGGCTACGTTCAAAAGCAATTAATATTGAATCTGTTGATCTTAAAAAAATACTTGGAGGACATTGCAACGGTTGAAGAAGGTTCGTATCTGTAGAGCATTATTTCTAATTAATTTTCATACTTCAAAATTTAAATATATTGATTATGTCATTACTATGTTAATAATAAGATTTTTTTTAGACTTCAAAGCGGGGTATAGAGGCAAAAAGCAAGGAGAGGAATGAGAAGGAGAAGAACGTAAAAGAGAAGTTGTCTTGAAGAAGTTTGTATGACTATAGAACTTTTATTTATGTTAGGTGGACTTTGAAACTTCTATGTTGTAGGAATTATTTTTTATTGACTTTAAAACTTCAATGTTATTTAAAACTTCTATGTCTCTATTTTTAAGACTTCTATGTTTGTAACTTTATAGGAAGTAATTTAATATATGTTTGAAACTTTGTAGAATTAAGATTTATATGCATAAGCGGTTCGGTTTTTATTCGGTTTTATTTATGTATAAGTGGTTCGGTTTACATTCGATTTGACACAATTGAGCGGTTTACATGCGATTTTAGCTTGAAACCGAATCGAACTGAACTGAACCATGAACACCCATAGTTGCGAGTATTTGGTCGCTTGTTGATGCCGCTTAGAGTTTTGGAAGTGTTGCCTTGAGATTTCATGATTTCTTTAGATGTTCTTCAAAAAGAGAAAGAGATGAAAGGTAGAGACGATCCCATGTGGGCATGCCAAATTGTTCACACAAGACTTCAAGAGAAATGTAATTTGTGAAATTGAACTTTGTATATTGATTTGTATAGTGAATATAGTCTCTAGTATTTACTCTTTTGATGCTTTCTCTCGAATACAAGTTAAAAACTTAGAACTTCTAGGTCTTTGATCTTTAGGATGATGTAATTGCAAGTCGATCTGAACTTTGATCTTTTGGAATCCAAGGAAAGTTTAATCTTCCAAGTCTTCAATTTTTCATAAGATGTTGATCTCGAGGTTGATACGAACTTGCATGTCTTGAGAGCTTGTAGAAGTTTGAATCTTCAATTTTTTAGAGCTTCAATACTTCATAGCTTCAATTCTTCCTTCAACCTAGGGGTGAAATCAGGTTGGGTTGGGACACATTCTCAACCCAACCCATATTTTCGGATTGCCAATTCGGGTTGCCAACCCGAATAACCCGAATTTAGTTTTCAATCCAACC
>JBBPDI010000020.1:17398566-17409161 GCA_037974545.1 Cucumis variabilis
CACTTGTATGTTAATGGTATTGATGAAAGTTATAAAATTTGGTTTTGGCATGGGGAAGAACTTCCTAACTCATCCTTTTATGAAGAATCTTCAAACTTTGACATCCATACATGTGAAGATAATGATGTTGGAAGTGTAAAAGAAATGATTGAAGTTGCTCAT
Source organism: Cucumis variabilis (assembly GCA_037974545.1). NCBI lineage: Eukaryota > Viridiplantae > Streptophyta > Magnoliopsida > Cucurbitales > Cucurbitaceae > Cucumis > Cucumis variabilis. Next base: position 17,398,729 of record JBBPDI010000020.1, read on the forward strand.
GAGGAGTATACAAAAGATCCAAACGGATTTGAGAAGTTGCTTATGATGTTGAAAAACCATTGTACGAAGGATGCAAAAAGTACACAAAATTGTCTACTCTAGTCAAATTGTATAATTTAAAAGTTAAGTATGGATGGAGTGATACCAGTTTTTCATAATTACTTAAAACTTTGAAGGAAACTCTACCTACTACCAATGAGCTTCCAAATTCATTGTATGAAGCAAAGAAAACATTAGGTGCATTAGGAATGGAATTTGAAAACATTCATGCATGCCCAAATAATTGTTGTCTCTATAGAAAAGAATTTGCTAATGCAATTGAATGTCCTGAATGTGGTCAATCAAGGTGAAAAAACGTCAAGGATACAAATGAAAGTAAAAAGCAAATTCCCTCAAAAGTGATATGTTACTTTCCAATCATTCCACGATTTAAAAGGCTATTCAGAAGTATTTAATGTGCTAAAAACTTGACTTGGCATTCTTGTGAAAGAATTAGGATGGTAAGTTACGACATCCAACAAACTCTCCAGCATGGAAGTTAGTAGACTTTAAATGGCCAGACTTCGGTTCTGAATCCAGAAATCTTCGTTTAGCATTGTCAACTGATGGAGTAAATTCTCACAGTGACATGAGTTCTAAATACAGTTGTTGGCTGGTAGTGATGATTATTTACAATCTTCTACCATGATTGTGTATGAAAAGAAAGTACATGATGCTATCAATGCTAATTTCAGGACCAAAACAACTGGGGGATGACATAGGCATATACTTAGCTCCACTAATTGAAGATTTAAAACTTTTATAGGAAAGTGGTGTTGAATGTTATGGTGCTTATCGAGAAGAACTATTCAACTTAAGGTCAGTTTTGTTGTTGACAATCAATAATTTTCCTGCATATGGTAACCTTAATGGATGTTGTGTGAAAGGGTATAAAGCATGTCCAATTTGTGGAGATAACACAAATTCTATAAGGTTAAAGTATGGGAAGAAAATGGCATAACTTGGACATCGTAGTTTTCTACCACAAAATCATCCGTAACAACGACAAAAGAAGTCATTCAATGGTAAAAAAGAACTTGGTACAATTCCAGAGCCACTTTCTAGGGAGGCTGTGTATTTAAAATTGGAAGATTTTGAATTTTCTAGAGGGAAGAAGAACCATAAGAAACGGTTGATGAACAGAAGTGACAAAATTTGTTAGAATAGATTATCTTCTTTTTTTTAGTTGCCATACTGAAAAGATCTTCATGTCAGACATTGTTTAGATGTGATGCACATTGAAAAAAATGTTTGCATGAATATCTTAAGTACGCTTCTTGATATTCCTGGGAAAAGTAAGGATGGATTGAATGCTAGACGTGATTTAGTTTATCTAAAACTTCGACCAGAGCTTGCTCCTATCAGTAGTGGAAAAAAAATATTCATTCCTCTCACGTGTTATACTCTTACAAAGGATGAAAAATGATGTGTTTTAAAGACTTTGTCTGAAATAAAGGTTCCCGAAGGTTACTTTTCCAATATTAGAAACCTTGTGTCAATAACAGATTTAAAACTTAATAGTTTAAAATCTCATGATTGTCATGTGCTCATACAACAGTTGTTTTCCATTGCGATAAGATCAGTGCTATCGAAACATGTTCGTTATGCTATAACTAGGTTGTGCGTCTTTTTCAATTCTGTATGCAACAAGGTATTAGACGTACAACAACTAGACAAGTTGTATTGTGGTAACATTGTGTTTGTTTGAAAAGTATTTTCCCCCTTCATTCTTCACAATCATGATTCATCTCACAGTATAGATAGTTAGAGAAGTCAAACTTTGTGGTCATGTATATCTTCGATGGATGTATCCCTTTGAAAGATTCATGAAGGTCATTAAAAACTCTGTGAGGAATAGATATCGTCTAGAAGGTTGTATTGCTGAAAGTTATTTAATAGAAGAAGCTGTTGAATTTTGTACTAATTTCTTATCTGGAGTAGATCCCATTGGGCTTGGGACTCGCAAGTCACAAGACCATTTAGAAACTTCAAATATTGGTAGACCATTGTCCATGGGAGTTCCTTTCAAACCTCAACAAGAACTACTACATCAAGCTCATCAATACGTTTTGGAAAATACAATTGATGTCCAACCATATATAGAGTAAGTTTTTCTTACTTTCTTGATTGGTTTTTCTTGCTTTCTTGATTGTTTCATTGACTTTTATATACTTAATCTAACTATATTACAATGTTTGAATTGATGACTACAAAGAAAACATATGAAGGCTTTGCAACTACAATATCAAAATAAGTCTAGAAATCATAAATGGCTTCAAGAGGAACATAATCGAACTTTTATACATTGGCTACGAGAAGAGGTATAGTGTTGAACCTAGTAATTTAGTTACACATGTTATGTGTCCCACTTTAAATAAGAATTATCATGTTAGGTATCAATTGAACTTGAAGTTGGAAATGTTGGAGTTTCTGGATAACTTACGGTGGATTGCTCATGGCCCTTATCCTTTTGTTATTAGATATAGTGGTTATGCAATAAATGAATGTCACTATCACACACAATCTTATGATAAGGAACGAAGTGTACAAAACAGTGGAGTTAGCTTAGTTGCAAAAACAATCCAAGTGTCTAATTCTAAAGATAAAAATCTCGTCGTTGGAGATATGTCATTCTATGGAGTGATACAAGAGATATAGGAACTCAATTATAATACGTTTAATGTTCCAGTGTTTAAATGTGATTGGGTTCAGAACAATGGCGGTGTTTGGATTAATGAACTTGGTTATGTTTTAGTTGATTTAAATAGAGTAGGACACAAGTCTGACTCCTTCATACTAGCAAGCCAAGCAAACCAAGTTTTTTATGTTGAGGAACCAAGCGATGTTAGATGGTAAGTTGTGCTTACACCACCACAAAGAGACTTTGAAGATAGATATAACAATGACGAACTTGCTTATACAATACTACAGTGTGAAGAAATACCCAATGATATGCCAGATGTCGATTTAAATAGTAACTTGGATGACAACATCTTAATGTATGTACGAGAGGATTGTGAAGGCACATGGATACCTACATAATATTATAAGGGTTTGTTTTACAATTCTCAAACTAATAGTACCATAATTTTATTATGCTCATTCATCTCAATTGATCAGTTTTTAATTTTGTTTAAAACTTGTATATTGTGCTAATTGTTACTTGATTTTGTTTGACAGCCTTTGATTCATACATCACATGGACTATTTTACTGATGAAGAATTTGATGTTGATGAGTTGAATGCAACATTTGGTGTTGAGAATGATGAACATCTTGGTACTGAAAATGAAACCCCAAAGCAGATATGTAAACCACGAGGATCAACTATTATGTTTGATGTAACTCGCATTAGAAGTTTGGGAGGGAAGAAGGTGGTGATGTACAATGAAGACGGAGTACCTATTGGTGAGAATGGAGCAAAGTTGAAGTCTTTCATTGGATCTGCGACACATTATCATGTCTTGATCACATATACATCTTGGAAAAGTGTGTCTGTAAAACTGAAAGATAAAATATTCAGTACGGTTGAGGTATATATAATTTCAATGTGCTTATATTGATAATGTTCCTGATGTATATACACTTTATTAATTACTTTTAAATATTTAGGTCACATTCTCATTGATCCAAGATCTAGGAAAAATATTCTCCAAACTGCAGACATTTCGTTTTGTTAGTTTAAGAGTTGGCTAACAACGAAATACATTATGCCACATAAGGATGAACCGCAACTCCTACAAGTTCTACCATAAAAGTATTCATTTATTGATCAACATCATTGGAAAGAATTTGTAAAGTCTAGATTGCGTGAAACTTTTCAAATATGTTACTTTCTCACTAACAAATATATTTATAAGGTCTAGATTGTGTGTTACTTTCTCACTAACAATATATTTGAAAATAAGAAAAAAGACAACTGGAACAAGATAGATGATCTAAGAACATGTACAACCATAGGATTTCGAGGAAGCATTATGCCAATCTTATGGAGAAAATGGTAAGAATTGATTTATGTTCTCATAATTATTAAGTTTATCAAACTTTATCAAAGGTTATACTAATCTTATTATGGAATTGGAATGTAGAAAAAGAAAGGTTCAAATGAAGCTGATTTCGATCGAGCCATCATGTGAAAGAAAGCTCGAGTTAACAAAAAAAGGGAGTATGACAACGATGATGTTCAGCAAGTCGTCCATAAAATAGTAAGACTTTTCATAGTACACATTTGAACTAACCATATATAAGCATTTTTATAACTTAGATTGGTTTTGTTACCGTTTTAGGATGAGATTTTCAATGAATACAAATTTATCGTCCTAAAAAGGACACTCTTCTAATGATTTCTTAACTCAAGCATTGGGTACAAAAGAGCATCATGGTCGTGTTCGTGGGGTCGGTAGGTATGTTACTCCTTCCACCTACTTTCATTGTGTAAAAAAGACATAAAAACATGAGGAGAAGATTATACTTGAGAATAAAGAACTTCGAAGGCATGTAAGCAAATTAGAAGCACATATCCACTCAAACTTGTCTACACTATTATCTGGACATGGTAGCTGTTCGAAGCCAAATAACTTAAAAGAGAGTGAGTCGATGAAAATAATCAAAGGAAAGAGTAAGTTGATGGATAATATCAAAGGGAAAGAGGTGGAGGAGATCGATATAAATGACAACAAAGTAGAGTTGGACATCTTCAAGGTATGTGATCCTCTAATAAACTCAAATGTTTAATATTCATATCGTATTGAAAGTGAATGTTTTTCTTGAATTAGGAGAGAGCCTTAATAAAAATGCCTAAGGAAAGAAAAGTTGTCTGTGAGTCGATGTCAATTTTGCCAATAGCTTTGAAGTTGATGCTCAGATACGCTGAGAAGATAATGGAGAAAGATTCTAGTATCGCTATTCCACTACCTGTTGGCATTTTTGGTATTAGTCGAAAGACTTCTGTGCTCCGGGAGGACATCATTGACCTTTGTAACATGAATGAAGTTAAAACATTTACATTGGTGGCCTATATGACGTAAGTCAATTTCATTTGTTTGCATCTAAATTTATGTATCTCGTTTACAAGTTTATAATATTTTGTAGGTACTTGTATTCATCTGTCCTTGGTTCGAAGGAAAATGTACAATATGTCTTTGTAGATTCGTCCCTCACCTCTGTAAGACTCTCACAAGAATCTCGAGTTCGAAACTTATGCAGTAGATTGATGGTATAGAAAACTAACGAAATAGTTCTTGCTCCTTTTAATCCTGGGTAAGTCAAGATATTTATCAGTTGCATTGCAAAAAACTATTACTTATATTTTGTATAATTAGGGGTCATTGGGTACTGCTGGCCATAAATGCGTATGATGATACAATATTCTACCTTGACTCACTAAGGACAACTTGTTTTTAGAAAATGGAGAAAAAACATATTACTTAACGTTTAAAAAATGTCAAGTAATTAAAATTAATCTTGGCGCTTTTAATTTGTCAAGTATTGAAAATAAAAAATAAGAAATAATGCATTTTTTTACTTTTGGTTATTTTTTACATTTTTTTTTACTTGACAGTTTTTATTAAAATTGCAGACGTCAAGTATTGCCAGTTTTGTAGTAGTATAAAGTTCAAAATCAATGGTTACTTTACAATATTCTCAATCATTGTTACTACATAAGGTTCAAGTCGTAAGACACCTTTGCTTAAACATAATATTACACAGATAGATACCGCTCGATAAAAATGTTTTAAAAATTTTCAAATGGGAGACTGTTAGTAAAAAAATTTCAAGTGGAGATTTGTTAATGAAAAATTTTAAAAAAAAGAGAAAATAAATAATCAAAGTTGGCATTTCCACATTGCTAAAGATAGCCGTGTGGAAGCCCCTTTAAATAATCACACATTTCACTTGTGGGTTTAGGTCCTAAGGGGCACCCGAGTTTTGGAAGGGGAGAGGAGATAGACAAAAGTGAGTTGGTCGACATCTCTACACACGCATGAGTCGCCGTTCATCCGGTCGATTGTGGTGAGGAATACATACATGTGTTAATTGAGCTAAGCTCTTGTTAGCAAACAAATTTAATTACATAATTAATTTTTGTTGAACCGTTTCCAACCGTGTTGATTTAATTTTGTTGAATCGTTGGACCGTTTCATTTTGTAATTACCCGACTGTTTTATTTTGATAGTCATAATACCCAACCATTGGATCAATTTTTACCATCATAATATCAGACGAACTATTTTTTATCATCTTTAAAATCCAATCGTTGGTAGCCTTTTCCATCCACTATATTTATCCACCTCTCTTCTCATCTGACATACCATAACACAACAAAACATTCCAAGCTCTCTCATTTCTCTCTCGACTTCTCTTTTTCTGCCTCCTTTATTCTTTAGTCTCTTAACCATACGGCTAAACACCTTCTCATATGGTGGTATACTTTGGAAACAAGGCTTACTTTTTATCATACAAGAGGACTATTGAATTTTGTTTTATCCAATAAACCTATTCTTGGTTGATAACACTTTTTTTAAGCTATAAAAACCTTGTTTTTGACAATTCTAGATTTCCTCTTGCCTACATAGCATAGCATAGCATTGTTCAAAGTTTCTCCTTATGTAGTAGGTCATTTGTATTAGTGATAGCACAAGTTTCAACATTATCGGCAATGTTACTAGGTAAAGGTATTATCATTGAGATTATGTGTAGTTTTTTTAAGAATAGTGGACTGCAAAATGTTATTATCATTCATATAATTTGTAAGATACTACAAAAATTTCATTGATTAGTTAAATCACTTAAAAGAAGTTCCAACATATTTTGATTGAGGTAATATGAGGAAGAGAATAATGTGTGAGACGTTAAAAATAAAAGAGTAGAAATGGTAGAATATATAAGAGGTAGGATCGAATTTGATTGTAAGAAAAATTTGGTGTAAATTGTTCAAATGAAGAAAAGGAAAATAAAGTTTCATCAAAATATGACACCTTTTGAGCCATTTGGATAACCTAGAAAATCAAAAGGAGCAGTTTTATGAATTGCAATTTATGTGAGTTAAAATGTCTTAGCAATGAACAATAAAGGGGAAGATATCCATACATCAACATGAATTATTTTAAGTTGGATACAATGATCAACAAGATACAAATGAATGAAAAGGAAGTTCATGCACAACCTTACCTTTCAAGACATGTATAACAAACAAATTTCGAAGTAAAAGTAGAGAGTAAAATCATGGGTGTAAGAATTGAATGAAGAATAGGGCTATTAAAATGACCTAACCGATCATACAAAATAAAAGAGGATGTTTATGTTTCAACATGAGAAACATTGAAACTTGATGAAGTGAGTTATCTAGTACATTCACCCATAATGTTGGGTATTTTCTTTAAAATTGTGCAAGAAAATCTGTCAGGAATGAAAAAAAAAAAAGAATTGAAAATGATTGTTATTAGCATAGAGACGACGATTAATATATAGAAGATTAGAATAAATATGGGACACATAAAAATAAAAAAAGTTTGAAGGAAATATGAGGTAAGGAGTATGCTACAACATAATTGCTCATTCACCTATAACAATTTGATCATCACTCCGTTGCAATCATTTGCAGAGTTGAAAACAATCAAGTTAAAGATAACATTTGTAAGGCCCAAATTACGAGTTACCTCACGCGATAAGACTACAAACAACGAAAATGGCCTACGCGATAAAAAGATTACGTGGAGAACCCTCACTGCGAGATGAACTTACTTCACCAGAAAATAATGACATCATAGTCCACGTAAGAAAGTCGACGAACAATTTGACCTTGCCTTCCAATCTAAATTTAAGATAAGTAAATGAAAGAGACACGTGGCGTTCTACAATTGGATCCCTTCTTGCCGTTGGCAATATAGTCATTATGACATGGGCAACCTCCACCATAAAAAACTATAAGTAGAGGAAATCTCAGTCATTTTCTTTAAGGTTGATCTTACCATAAGCTTCAAAGGAGAAAGATTAGATGAGTTTTGAAGTTCTTGAAGATCCAAAACCAATCGGGATCTGACAAGGACTTGCAAGCTAGTACGAAGAAGAACTTTGAGTAAAAGGCCAGACACAAAAGCTAACCGTTGTGATTGTGAGTGGTTATTCTTAGTTAAAAGATTTCTGAACTTCGTTGAATAAATCCTCAAATATGCATCATTGAATAATTTGTTTATATGTTTTCCTCTTTAAGTTTTCCAACTCCAAAATACATTGGTATATGCATGAGTTAGACTTAGTATATGATTGAAGGAAAATAATTACACCACACATTAGAGATGGTGATAATATGATTTAAATGGTGCATGTGGTGAGTTGCCCTTATAAGTAGAAAAGCGTTTTGTAAATGATTTTGTTGAATATTTCTTCTGAACGTTGTGGCTATGCATGATACATGTGTAAATCTAAATATGTTAAAGTGTCTTTATTATTGTTTGGAAAGAGTACACAAAACTTGTTAAGAATTGAGTTAAGATGACTCTTGTACCCTATGCGATATGGTACTCTATTACTACTGTGTGATTTGGAATGGAATGCCCTATTCATGTTGTGTGATCTTGAATGTGATGCCTTATACTTGCTGTGTAAACTAATATGTGATGCCCTTTGCTTGTTGTGTGATCTGACAATAGAAGAACCATTACGGGTAGTGAAATTGACGAAACTTGCTAATGGCGTTGAGTTTACTTCGCATGATTGTAACTTGGCAAAAAAGTGTAGTAAACGCTTGAGTTAAGGTGATGGCACAAATACTTAATTAATTTCGAAGAATGATTTTGCGAACTGACCCTGATGGCACGCGAGAAGACACACGACGTGAGATGACTTATAATAATGGATACAAAAATGATTAAGATTTAAGTCACATGATTTTACAGTGCCTTAATTTGAAAATTGCCTATCTTGAATGATTTATGTTTAATGGATAAAAGATCTCATTCACTATATATTTTCGTCTGACCCTTTTCTTTTATAATTGTTTTATCTCTCCCTAGCGAAGAGTATCCAACGTTGAACTTGCTAAGTTGATTGTCAATCATGCCTCCTTGGTCGCATTATTTTGGTAGTGTCCACTATTATCTCGTATATGGTGTAGAAGCTAGGCGAGAAAAGTTTAAATGTCGTTAAGTTGTATTTTGTTCTCTCAGGAGAAACTTTATACTAAATACGAAATGTAATCCCCTGTTTTGGAAATCAATGAAGTTGTCTTGTTCCTCTCATGTTCACATTTTGCGTTAATTTTTTTTTATTGTATTTACCTCAGGTTACTAAACATCCAGCGTCTATCTCATAGAAGCTACATGTTGAGGGTTTAGGCTTCATGTCTCTCTTTCGTTTCAGAAAGAAACTTTGGAGTAAGGTATAACAACCTTAGAAACTGGATCTAAAATATCTTAATAAAAAGGTAGTGATAGACCATTGCGGTTAGTTGAACATGTAGATTCATACCTAGAAGTTGTAATTCATACAACCATAAAAGTCAATTACATTATGTCTTGCACAATTACAAATACGAGATTGTGAATTCTTAAGTTTTCAAAAGAGTTCCCTTTGTTCCCACCATTTCTACCTTCATTTCCACTATTACCACTACCATTTCCAAAGTATAATTTTATTGTTCCCACTGCAGTTTCATCCTCTTCTACCCTGTAATTTTAATTTGCTCAAGAAGCATTAAAGTCATAATTCCCATCTTGGAAAGCAACGTAACCTAGTTTGGGCTACTAAATTAGCATTGGGTTTAACTCCAAATTCATCTCCTTAAATTGTTATTGTACACCAGATTCTCTTGAAACGAAAACCTTAAATTCAATTTAACCATGAGCATGTGTTTAAAACGTAATTCAATTCATCGTCTATTTAGTTTTAAAATTTTACAAAAGTATGTAGAAGATAATTTAAGCTCCTCTTATTAATCATTTGGTTTTCAAGTATTTCATTTTTTTTTTCTTTTAAGGGCTATCAAAATCTGTTAAATATTTTTTAAAATTTAGGAATTTAAAACGCGAAACACAAATTTGTTTTTAATTTATAACCTTTGAAATCTACCATATATAAAATTGAAAAGAAAGACAGAAAGTTGAGAGTAATTGGTAGGGAAAGCAGAAAGTTGGCTCCGTCGCCCCAGTAATTATCTTAAAAGAAAAAAGAAAAGGAAGGAGTTGAGGACAGGTTGCTGAGTGTGGTGACTGTCCTTTCTTTCCCAAATGGAGTCTCTTCCTCCACTCTTTCCCTCTTCTCTAAACCACAACCATTCCAAACCCTAATCTCAATTTCCATTTCTTCTTCCATGGCCATCCCTTCTCCTTCTCCTTCAACCTTCTCCCCTTCTGCTTCTTTCTCCTCCTCCAGAACTGACCCTTCTTCCTTCTCTCC
>JBBPDI010000020.1:17487039-17521048 GCA_037974545.1 Cucumis variabilis
GAAAAACACGAATCAAAAACTGCACAATTTCATGAAATCAACACACCCGAATGAGCAACTATTAACGCAAGTTCATAGTGACCTATATCGCAACGAATAAATAAATAAAGTGGCCAATTTCACTTACTATAGACTCGTTCAACAAATTCCAGCAACCCATCTGGAGGTCTTCGGTAAAAGAATCTACTAAGGAGGGACATTCTGATGAAATGATTTTACATGTGAGTAGATAATAGCTGCAAGAAAGGAAAAACTGAAACCGGAATTAAAAGTTTTCCCAATTCCAAAAGAATTCTGAATCTTCTCCAAAAAAAGGAAAAAAAAAAAGTGCACAAATCTAATCCTAATTACAAGTTGCGAACTGAGTGGAGCTAGATTACATGCAATTCCATTCTGAATTAGAAAAAACAAGTTAGAAATCAGACAGCATTGCAAGGAGAAGCGAAATATAAGTTCGATATTGAGTTCATGAAGGGATATAGATGTGAATGGGAAGGGAAGTTGGGAAGGGTGAATGAAAATCAAAGAAAAAAAGGAGGAAATTAGAGAGAAAAAGAGTTCACCTGAGGGTGAAGATGAAGCGAGCGATGGAGAGACGGGAGAGGGAGAAATGGGAAAATTTTGAGAATTTGAAAGTAGAGAGAGAGAGAGAGGACCCCACGCCGCCACAGCCCCAAACTTCAGCTTTTTGTTGTGTGCTCTCTAACTTCAAATTTATCGTTCCCAATTTTCTTCCTCTCAATTTCTCTCTCTTCTTTATCCAACTAATTCCTTTTTTAAAAAATTAGTTTTTTAGTTTTTCTTTTCTTTTTTTTTATAGGATAACTCATTTTATAATTTTTTTCTTAATATTTTGTGTTTCTTTTTCTTTTCTTTAATCTTTTGATTATTTTGTATCAAAATTGTTAAAATAGATCCTTATTTACTTGGGTGTGATTTTGCTCTCACTCTCACTTTTTGTTCTTTTTCTTAGTGATAGATTAAATGTTAGTGCTCTTTCTTATTGTTTTCGTTAATTTCGTGTTAATAAGAACTAAAGAGAAAAACACAAGTTTCATTTTGGATCAAATTTTAAGTCACACTAGAATTATTTTTTGGTAAATATGAGAATTGAGTTTCGTTGTTTCGTTGTGTTTTAGATGGATTTTAATGAATTGAATTTTATGTTTTAAGGCTATACATATTTTGAGATTATTGAGCTTTTATTTCTAAGTATAGTCTGAAGTAGAAATGTCCATTTACTTGCAGGACCAAAGCCTCGAGGGGGTTTGCTTCAAATAAAATGGAAAAATCTGTTATTGGTGTTGGCGGACAATGAGGGAGAGTGGTTGTGAATGTACATATTCCACACACATACGGTTATGGTTTTAACAATTAGCTATTTTTAAATTTTCGTCACAACTTCTTAGTACTTTTAGTTCGTTTTTAAGATGTAGATTTAAGATGTTATAATATTTAACACTTTTCTACCTTAAAATCACAAAGGTTGTACTATTTAAGTTGAAGAGTAAGAGTATAATATTGTAAATTTTAATTTTAACTTTTAAAAATTATGGGATATAATATTTTAATTGAAGTTTTTTTAAAAAAAAATATAATAAACCAGTAAAATATTTACACGGTATAGAATAATATTTTGAAAACGAAAAAAATTCACAGGCCTATAATAAAAAATACAAAAGATGCTCTAGTCGATAGTACGCGATTATTTGATCACACATGCCCGTGTAATTTTTCTTCTAAACGATCATGATACACAATCATGTAGGAAATGATACACGATTGGGTAGGTAGTATCAACACCGATCACGCACACGTATAATTCTTTTTCTAAATGATCTGATACATGATCGCATACCAAGATCTAAACAATTGTATACCTGGTGAAACCTCTTCGCTGGAACACTTTGTTAGAACAACAAGACCTACAAAATAGAAATTCATCAATTGTTGGGCTGAGTCACAAAACTCGCTTTCTTTAAGACGTTTTGCGGCTCTGCTCTAGGTGCTAGCAGTTATTACAGCCTCGTCGTCCCAAGATAAAACAGCCTTCTACGTCAGTGGAAACAACACTTGGACCCTTCAGAATACCAACACTCGAGAAAGAACACTTACTACGCTCGAAAGAATAAAGAAATAAATACTAAAAGGTTTTTTCTTTCTTTGTGAAGAGGAAGAATATGAGAGAAAGACTTTTGTTGTTGTGTTGAAAAGAGAGGGGATAGTGAGTTTTTGTAGGGGAAGTGTGAGGGGTAAGGGAGTAATAATAATAATAATATGTGACCATAAATTATCCACATTTTTAAGGAGATAAAAAAAGGGAGATTTTTCAGTTCTTTCAACGTTGAGGAAGACTCAACCAATTCCTACTGTTTGGCCATTTACTATTTTTATTATTGTTCTTTTTTTTTACCAACAATCCCCACTTGAAATTTTTTTTGAACATATTTTCATCGAGCAGTGTCTATCTATGTAATATCGTGTTTAAGCAAAGGTGTCTTACGACTTGAACCTTTAAGTAGTGACAATTATCAGAATATTGTAAAGTAACTCTTACTTTTGAACTTTACTTCTAGTAGCACTGCACACACAACATTATTCGAGTGAAGTTCTAAAATGTCCGTGCTTTAAGGTCTCACACGTATTTCCCAATTTAGTGGATGCTCTAAAGAATTTGTCTAAAATTTCATAAGAAGCGACCCTCACTTCCACATCAACAAAGGTGAATCTATCAAGAATACTCTTGTAGCTAAGTACCCCACTTGACATCAAGTATAGAATTCCTTAAGAACTAAGTTCAACATTTTCTTTCGCTTTAGGATATCATAAGAATAGAACTATTAGGTGTTCTAGCATGATTCTCTTCATATCATGTGTGATAAGTTATTAACCATTAAACCTGATTCTTGGGATCTCCAGTCTTTCAAGTTGAGTTTGCCTCACAAGCAATTTCTTTTTCTATAGGCTTGAGTCTCATTCTTTCTGAGGTTCTGAAAACCTCCTCTCTAGCTAGTCCTTTCACTAAAGGATCAGCCAAGTTATCATTAGTTCGTACATGATCCACTATATCTGCACCAGTAGTGAGAAACTCTCTAATGGTATTGTGCTTACAATGTATGTGTCGTCTCTTGCCATTGTAATAATGGTTATGAACTTTTGTGATAGCTGCAGTACTATCACAATGGATCACTATAGTTGGTATCGATCTTTCCCATGTGGGAATCTCTGATAGCAAGCTTCGAAGCCAGCTGGCTGCTTCTACACTAGTAGTAACCAATGTTATCATCTCTGACTCCATCGTTGCTAAAATAGTATATGTTTCTTGGATTTCCAAGCTACAACCCTCCTATTCTATTAAAAGTATAGCCTGAAGAGATAAAAGTCATTGACAATAGACGATTTTACAGGACCATTCCTCAATTTAATTTGAGAATCTCAAAATACCAGTGTTAAGTATGAAATTTTTGGCCAATTAAATTTTGCCACATCATCACAACAAATATTGTGATAAATTTTTTTTTATATTAGTGTTTGGACAATTAAGTTTATTCAAAAAAATCCAATTTAGGTCCAACAAATAAGTGGGCCCAAGTCCAAGCCCAACAAGCAAATGTACCTAAGCCCACCTAAAGCCCATAAAATTTCTCTATAAATAGAGACCTTTGTCATCCATTTAGGAGATCTTGAATTGAAGGAAGAATTGAAGCTCTAAAGTACTGAAGCTCTCAAGAATTGAAGATTCAAACTTCTATAAGCTCTCAAGACGTGCAAGTCCATATCAACCTCGAGATCAACATCTTCTGAAATACTGAAGACTTAGAAGATTAAACTTTCCTTGGATTCCAGAAGATCAAAGTTCATATCGACTTGCAACTACAACATCCTGAAGACCGAAGATCGAGAAGCCCTAAGTTTTTAACTTGTATTCGAGAGAAAACATAAAAAATGAGTAAATACTAGAGATTGTATTAACAGTATTTATCAATATATCAAAGTTCAATTCTGCGAAATAAATTTCTTCTGAAATTTCGTGTGAACAGTTTGGCATGCCCTTTGGGACCATCTCTACCTTTCATCTCTTTCTATTTTGAAGAACATCTCTAAAGAAAACATGACATCTTAAGGAAACACTTCAAAGCTCTAAGCGACATTAGCAAGCGACCAAATACTCGTAGCCGCTCAAGGGAATTTCATTCATTTGAGGATATGCCCACCTTTTGAGGTCGTGAAGAATATTTGGGAACAAATCTCTGATCCACCAAAAGGTAGAATTGTAATTAAAGAAAATCATGTGATTGATTAATACAACTTATCTTTTGAACGCCCAAATGAGGAGGTTCCTCATCTAAATATAATATCAGTTATGGTGACTGGCGTGGATACAAATGAAAATAGAATGACAGGCTTGGAAAGAAGGCCAACATGCTCATGGAGGTGCTTGAAGAAAAAGACTACGAGATTGAATCTCTAAAGAATCACATCGAGAGTTGTGACGCTGCTGAATCAAGTCACACACATACTGTCAAGAATACTGACAAAGGGAAGGCAATTATACAAGAAAGTCATCCATAAAATTTGACTTCAATTGCATCACTATTGCAAACTCCATCAAAACTCAATATGGTGGACCTGCTCAAACTATCTCTTTGTATTTAGCCATATATAAAGAGGACCGATAATCTAAGAATGCCGAATGGATACCAGCGGCCCAAGTTCCAACAGTTTGATGGAAAGGGCAATCCAAAATAACATGTTGCTTATTTCATCTAAACATATGAAACTGCCGAATGGGTACGTGAGGAGATTTGTTAGTCAAACAGCTCATCCGAACTCTCAAAGAAAACGCCTTCGACTGGTACACTAACCTAGAGCTTGAATCCATCGATAGTTGAGAGCAGTTTGAGAGGGACTTTCTCAATTGTTTCTACAACACTCGTCGTATTGTCAACATGATAAAGCTAATTGACACTAAGAAGCAAAAGGGTAAGCCAGTCGTTGAATATATTAACCGTTGGAGAGCATAAAGCCTTGACTGCAAAGATAGATTAACTGAACTGTCGGTATTAGAGATGTGTACTCAAAGAATGCATTGGGGACTTCTGTACATCTTGCAGGGAATAAAACCCCATACCTTTGAAGAGTTAGCAACTAGAGCTCATGATATAGAGCTAAGTATTGCTAATAGAGGAAACAATGATTTATTGGTTCCAGAAATTAGAAAAGAGAAGAAAGAGGTGAAGAACACCCAAATGGTATCGAAAGGTGCTACAAGGAGGCTATAGTCGTCAACACAACCCCTTTGAAGTTTGTCTCTAAAGAACAAAATTTGTGAAACACCAAGAAGAAGACAAAAAAGGACGTCCAACGTTGAAAGAAAGACAAGAAAAAGCTTTTCCTTTTCCAGACTCTGACTTACCTGATATGTTGGAGCAACTACTGAAAAAGCAACTCATTCAACTTCATGAATGTAAATGACCTGCGAAAATGGAAAGGGTAAAAGATCCCAATTACTGCAAATACCATCGGATCATCAGGCATCCCGTGGAGAAATATTTTGTGTTGAAGGAGCTAATTTTGATACTAGCTCTAGACAAAAAGAATGAACTAGATCTCGATGATGTGGCATAAACAAATCATGTTCCAGTAACAATTCACGTGGATGGTCGGTTACTTGCTACAAGGAATCTGATCCAATTTGGATATGTAGTGCCTATCTTTATATATTCTTCACTGGAGGACTTACAAAATGATGACCTTCAAACTGTTGGCTCCAAAGAAGAAAAAAAAGCAAGTAGAGGATGCTGATGAGGGATGAACGCTAGTAACGTGTCGAAAGAAGCACAAACAAAATTATGCTAAGAAAGAATCTCACTTGTACCAAAAGCATAAAAGAAAGAGTAAGTCTCAGAGAAAAAAAAACAAGATAGAATGTAAGAAAGTTTTAACCAATCACTGAAGAAAGTGAGGAGCTTCCTCGACCACGACAACCAATAACTGATGGATTTCTTCTTTGAAAACTTTCCAATTAAAATAGCTTCATGTCATGCGGTCAGTACGACTGAGGACAACGCTTCTCCCTTATATTCTATGGAAGCAGTTACCAAGCCAGAGAAATTGGCTTCTTTTGGCGTAAATGATCTTCTGTGACTCCCGCGAGAAATCAAGGATACAATTATCGAGATGTTAAAAAATGATGATGTCTCGACTATTTCTACATCACAAACGAAGGCGTGTGATTTATGTTGTACGTCGATAGCATTCAGTGATGACGACTTGTTACTTGGATCAAAGCTTCATAACTGACCCTTATTCATGTCTGGATATGTTCAAGAGCAAAAGCTTAATCATATTCTCATAGATAATGGTTATGCCATCAACATTCTGCCAAAAATCAACCATGAATCAGTTGGATATCTCAATTGAGGAGTTATCAAGCAGTAAAATTGGTGATTCACGACTTTAATCAAGGAGCACAATGGGCGATAAGCACTATTCGTTTGGAAATTGTCATAAGGGATTTACAGGCAAGCGCAATATTTCATGTGATCGATTCAAGGACCACTTATAAGATGTTGTTAGGGCGTCCACAGATACATGAAAATGAAGTCGTAACCTTCACTCTCCATCAATGTTTTAAATTTTATAAACAATGAATTAGGAAGGTTGATGCTGACACTAAACAATTCCCAACGGTTGAGTCGTACTTTGTTGATGTCAAATTTTACATAAAAGATGATGATGTAAGTGAAGTGATATCATTTGAAGTTCCTGTAGCCAGAGGCACTTATAAGCTCGAGCAAATAAAGATCACAACAAAGAAATCAAATGAAGGGGATGCACTCAATGGTCAAAATAATGACGAGTCAACAACCCAGGCTAAGTTTGAGGTGCCAGATAGTGAAAAGATGGCAATCCCACAAGAAAAAGCCACAAAATCCCATGTTTTACACTATGTTCCTTTATTTCGACGTAAGAAGGGAGAATCATCGTTCACAGAATATTCAGAAAACTTAACGATTGGAAGCATTGAAATATTAAAGGAAATTTTCACCACACCTCTTACCAAGATAGACAAAGGAGAAACAAAAAGATTTGAAAAAAAGGAGTAGAGGCATTCCTTCTAGAAAGACGAACAACTAAAGGGTTTGACCCAAAAGCATATAAGTTGTTAGCAAAGGCGGGTTATGACTTTACAGCTCGCATTGAGCTTAAAAGCGTAAAAATATTCGATGAAAGGCCTGGACTTTCCTCTACACAAAAGAAGCTTCAAAAGCAAGGATATTTTATACCTAATTTGAGAGCTGGAATCAGATATAAGTCTTTCGAACCTATTTGAATATTAGGTAAAGGAAAGCAAAAGTTGCAGACACATGCCTCGGTACTGTTGAAGAAAGCAACGACTCCGAAGAGGGAAAAAAAGTTAAAGTCAAAGGAGTTCTATTTTTTATCGCATTACTTCTCCTGCTGCACGTCCTTCAGTGTTCCAGAGATTGAATATATCAACAGTGAAAGATAAAAGTCAAGGTTCAACTTATGGTTTCATTCGACTATCTGCCTTCGAAAGGTTAAATACAACATCAAAGTAAGTACAATCTGCAAATCCAACTTCAGACGTAAGAGAGTCTGCCTTCAAGAGGTTAAGCGTGTCCCTAAGAAGAGGAAAAAAGAAACCTTTTGTAGCCGTCTCAAGCAAAAATGGGTTAGCAACAGGGGACGAGGAAATTCGTAGTGTAGTTCCATCTAGAATGAAGAGGAAAATGTTCGTCTCAATAAATACAGAGGGTTCGTTAAAAGTAAAACGACACAATGTTGTGTTTACTCGACCTGAAAATAATGAATCAGAAGATTAAGTAGATGTGGTAAGTTGTGACCATGTTATGATAGAGGATGCATCTAACTATGAGACGTTTGAAGAAGACGCTGAAGCCACTCCATTATCACTTGAGTGTGGAGGTCAATCAACAATTGATGAGTTAAAGGAAGTCAATCTTGGTATGATTGAAGATCCTTGTCCAATCTTTATAAGCACCCAACTTTCTGATGATGACGAAAACGAGTATGTCATCTTACTAAAAGCGTACAAAGATATCTTCGCATGGTCATATAAAGAAATGTCTAGACTTGATCCAAAGATGGTCGTGCATATTTAGCAATCAAACTAGATCATCGGCCCGTCAAGTAAGCGCAACGATGATTTCGATCCGAACTATTTCTCAAATCGAGGAAGAGGTCAATAAGCTTATTGAAGCTAGATTTATTCGTGAAGTCAAATACCCAACATGGATAGCTAATATTGTTCCTAAATAACGCACGCTCAAAGGATGATTTTCTCTTGCATATTATGGAAATCATGATAGACGCGACTTAGGACATGAAACTTTATCTTTCATGGATGGGTTATCAAAATATAATCAGATTCGAATTGCTCTTGACGATGAAGAGAATTAAGACAACTTTTCGAACTTCAAAAGGTATATACTGTTATAAGGTAGTATCTTTCGGATTAAAAAATGTGGGTACCACATACCAGCGTGCTATGCAAAGGATCTTTGATGATATGCTACATAAATATGTTGAATGTTATGTTGAAGATCTTGTAGTAAAATCCAAGAGAAAATGTGACCACCTGAAAGACCTGAAGCTTGTCCTTGATCGTTTAAAGAAATACCAGCTAAGAATGAACCCTCTTAAGTGTGCATTCATTATGACCTCTAGAAAGTTTTTGGGATTTATCGTGAGGCACCGTGTAACTAAAGTTAATCACTCAAAAATTGATACTATCCAGAAGATGTCTAGTCCAAAAAATTTATGTCTATATCAGAAGATTTATGTCTAATCTTACGGGTCGATGTCAACCTTTCCATAGATTGAGGAAGGATGCAGTATTTGATTGGGATCAGGCATGTCAAAATGCATTTGATAGCATAAATAATTATTTGCTCAACCCTCCAATTTTGAGTCTGCCTGCAGCTGAAAGGCCGTTAATATTATATATCGCAGCTCAAGAAGGTTCGCTTGGAGTATTACTTGCACAAAAAAATGACAAGGGTAAGAAATGTGCACTCTACTAATAAGTAGAACTTTAACCGGAGTTGAATTGAATTATTCGCCAATCGAGAAAATGTGTCTCCCTCTTTTCTTTGCAATAGATAAACTGAGACATTATATGCAAGCCTTCACTATACATTTAGTGGCAAAAGCCGACCCCATTAAATATATCTTATCAAGATCGGTCATCTCGGAATGTCTTGCTAAATGGACAATTATACTCCAACAATATGATATTGTATATATTTCCCAAAAAGCAGTGAAAGGTCAAGCATTGACAGATTTCTTGACTGATCATTCAATTTTATCAGATTGGGAATTATGTGAAGACTTACCTGATGAGAAAGTTTTGTTTGTCGAAAGCATGGAACCTTGGACCATGTTTTTTGATGGTGTAGCATGAAAAATCAGAGTTGGTGTCAGCATTGTCTTCATCTCTCCAGAGAAACACATGTTGCCATATAGCTTCAGAATTTGGTATAAAAATACATAGAAGTCTTTAGCAATTTGAAGCTAGTTATAAAATCAGTTCTCCTATCAGTACAAGGCTAAACATCAAGATCTGAAGTCCTAATTTGTTTATGCTAGAAGATTGATGGACAGATTTGACGGCATAATACTTGAGCATATACCAAGATCAGAAAATAAGAAAGTTGATGCACTAGCAAATTTGGCCACAACTTTAACAATCTCAGAAGACGTGCCGATAAATATTTCTCTTAGCCAAAAGTGGATTGTTCCCTTAATCAAAAGTCAATACGAAGAAATTGATGTGATATCTGTGTATGCAATTGATGAAGAAGATTGGTGTCAGCCCATTATAGATTATCTGGAGCATGAAAAACTTCCTACCGACCTTCGATATCGAGCTGAGATACGAAGAAGAGCTGAATGATTTGTTTATTAAAACGACACACTTTATCGATGCTCATATGAAGGTCTTCTTCTATGATGTCTGCGAAAAGAAGAATCAACAAAGACCTTAGAAGAAGCACATTCAGGTATATGTGGTGCTCATCAATCTGGTCCAAAACTCCAGCATTAGTTGAAAAGAATGGGTTTCTATTGGCTCACTATCATCTATGACTCAATGCATGATGTGAAACATTGTGAAGCGTGTCAATTCCATGCAAATTTTATACATCAACCACCAGAGCTTCTTCATCCAACAATAGCCTCATGGTCTTTTGGAGCTTGGAAACTCGACTTGGTTAGACCGATCACGCCTAACTCATCGGCTGGTCATTCTTACATTCTTGCGGGAACCAATTATTTTTCTAGATGGGTTGAAGTTGTGCCATTAAGAGAAGCAAAGAAGGAAAACATCGTAAATTTTGTTCGAACACACATCATTTGTTGATATGGTATTCCTCATCACATTTTGACTGATAATGGAAGACAATTTGCTAACACTCTGATGGATAAGTTGTGTGAGAAGTTTAACTTCAAACAGTACAAGTCTTCTATGTACAATGTCGCAGCAAATGGATTGGCAAAAGCTTTCAACAAAACTCTGTGTAATCTTCTGAAAAAGGTGGTCTCTAAGACAAAAAGATATTGGCAAGAAAAGATTGGAGAAGCATTATGAGTCTATCGAACTACCCATCGTACTCCTACTGGTATTACACCTTATTCTTTAGTTTACGGAGTAGAAGTAGTATTTTTGCTAGAGAGAGAAATTCCATCCTTGAGAATGGCAATTCAAGAAGGGCTAATTACTGAACACAACGCTAGACTATGCTTTCAAGAGTTAGAAGCACTTGATGAAAAGATACTAGAAGCTCAACAAGCACTGGAATGTTATCAAGCGCGAATGTCTAAAGCTTTTGACAAACATGTAAAGTCCTGATCATTTCATGTTGGTGAGTTAGTGCTTACAGTAGAAGACCTATCATCATGACGAGACATACGGAAAATAAATTTACACCTAAATGGGACAGACTCTACATCGTCAAAGAAGTTTTCACAAATGTAGCATACAAAATTATTGATCAAGATGGATTACGAATTGGCCCAATCAACGGCAAATTTCTCAAGAAGTTTTATGCTTAATTTTGTTTTGTAAGGAAAAAAAACCATTGAACTACATTATGACTTGATCCCTATGTTATAAAAAGGGTACGTAGGCAGCTTATGGTTCACTTTAAGTTCAGTCACATTAAAAAAAACAATTGAACTATGTTATGACTTGATCCCTAAGTTACAAAAAGGGTATATAGGCAACTTAAAGCTTACTTTAATTTAAGTTCAGTCACATGCAAAATATATATATATATATATATATATATATATATCATGCTTTATTGTCATTTCAGATGTAAGCAATACAAAATTTATGAGCAATCACATTAGAATAAAAAAATTCATCTGGCATTTACAAAAAATTGCAAAAAAAAAAAAAAGACAAAGGGGGGAAAAATCAAAGTTTCCACTTAAAGTTCTTAAATTCTTTATGTGCAACCTCCATACTCTTGCAAACTGTAGCTAGGGCCTCTATAGCTTCCTCAGTTATAACAGGGGTGCTTTCGAGGTTGTTGACTTCATCATGAAGCTTGGCAACCTAGCTCTTGCTTTTTTATGGTCTCATTTTTCTCACCATATAAGATTAACAGTTGTTCGGACTTAGTATTTATACTCTGAAGTCTGCTCTCTAGTTCCTTCTTTTCTAAAGATAACTTTACAACCCTCTCATGAATGACTTCAACATCTCCTTGTAGTTGATCCATCAAAGTTAAGGCTTCCTTAGTAGTAGAAGTTTTCTCCTCTAACTAACGAATCTTATTCGTTGACAGCAACTGTGCAGAATATGAAGATTATACATCGTTGTAATTGTCTACCCTCATAAGGTAACTATTCAAATATTTTTCTGAGAGAATTGTCTACCCTCATAAGCCGTCTGCATGATTCTTTGTAATTTCTAAGAGAACTGTTGCTATTTCTGGTTTAAATCTTGGGATATATTCAAAAGGAGTGTGCATGATCTTGTCTTGAATGCCCTCCACATACACAGGGCTGTTTTTTGAAAGAAGTTTGAAACTACATTTTCACCAATCCACTGAGAAGGCTCAGGATGTTCTGCTGCCCTTTTTATAGACGTGCCTAGAGGTGGCTCAGAAATCTTGAGTGGAGCATGCATGGATGTAACCTTTGCTGAAGGCACTGTAGGATAGGCACCTCCTCTGGATGGAGGGTTCTCGATGTTTTTGTCACTCATTTTCATCTTGTCTTGACGAATCTCCTCGAGAAGAGTAGAGGGACATAAGGATTGTTCGACTGATTTTGCAGCTGGTGTCTTCAAAATACCAACTTCCTTAATGGTTGTATCAGCTATATAAGGTCCTATTAGAGATTCATCTATGTCTACATCTATAATTCCTTCAAGATGATCATACAAAGGTGACTGCAGAAATAAGTAATGGATAAATCACTCACGAAGAAGATGAACAATAAAAGAAAATAAAAATTTAAAGAAGGAAAATATGCCAACCAGTGGTGGGACATCAGAAATTCTCATAGCACTCAAGCCCCTTCCGCAAGAGTCATCACCTGATACCTTTGCTTTCTTCAAAGGTATTTTCCAATGACGATCACTTTTGCTGCTGTCACTCTCCTCTGTATGCTCTGTCACGTTCTTTTCAAGGATAGGAGCCATCACTTCAACCAAACGAATTTACTTACCATCCTGGTTGCTCTATTGGTTCTTGGGTAGTTTTGATCGCGATGGGGGAGGAATGACACTGCTCACTAAATGATGTCTGTTGTCCTCAAAATAGGTCTCGTGCTTTATGGCCTACCAATTTTTAAATCATTGCGTAACATGCTTGCAAGGCTCTAACAAACAGGAAGGCAAGTATAACTCAAATAATGTGTTACCCCTCATACACAACCTCCAATGATATAATATATTATTCAGCAAGATCACAGGTTGCATGCCGCTTATAATATTGGGGATATCCTAGTAAAAGCCAAATTTTCACCCAAATCGATACAGATTGTATGATGTTACGATCCAAATATTCCCACAGTGGGATGACACATATCAGGAAAGCATGCTTACAAAATATAAAGTCTGCAGAAACGATGAATCACGAATATCAATTATGTGTTCATGTTTATTCTGGTTTTAAAGACTCACGTGCCACTGAATTCTTGCACTATTATAAATCAATGCTCGTGCCTCATATTCTCCAAAATAAATAGACCTGCCTTCATCGAAAAAGTTAGCCATCTTGAGACCTCAAAATTCTTTCGGAAGTAAGTAATGAGTGCCAGAATAATGAGCTAAACAGCTATTGATGTAATGCATGGAAAAGTGAAAGTCCATGCGTCCTATTGGATTCGAGGTTTTAGTTATTAAACTTAACCCATTATAAATGTTGGCCAAAACTGGGACTGCAAGATTATAGATAGATTTGTCAGCCATTGAGCTTGCAATCCTAAACACTCCAGGACGAAGAAATGATCCCATCTACGGAAACACGAAGAGGCACAACTAACAAGATAAGAAGGTAGCTAAATATGTTACATCCTTCAGATTGTCCCTTATGCCAAGTTCTGTAAATAACATGTTTTCTCAAAAGGACCATTCTCGAGATTGGACCTTTGAGCCATCAGGGTTTTGAGTAGATCTGAAGCGTGATGCCTTCTTTTACTTTCACGCAACGGACTTATCATAGCTCCTGGACCTGAGGTACCAGAATGAAATCCACGAGCTAATAGTCACTTGAGAGTCATTCTTGGAACAGGTCGTGCGGTCACCCTTCTGCATACAAATTATTGAATAATATTCCTGAAAAAAGATATTGACACATCGTTGGAAGATAGTTTGTCTTATCTCGTGAAGAGACTAACTCTTTATAGGAATGGATGATATCCTCGTAGAACTTCCCTTTAATCGAAAAGCCCCCAAATGACCATAGATCCCACAGAGAAATGGATAACTCACCCGCTATGGTATGAAGAGTATTAGTTATAGGACACCAAGCTTCACAAAATGCTCGAACCACATTGCTATTACGATCATAGGTGTACAAAGAAGCTGTTACGACACCAAATAAACGAGCATTGTAGAGAAGTCACGAATTTTGACTAACTATAAATTCTAGTCACTCCCAATAGCAGTCAGTAAAGCAAAACTCTCCAGAGACTTTTGTCACAACGTCCCAACGTGTTTGACCTTCAATTAGACGATGCTCGAGAGTGAGAACTCTTTTAGAAGTTGGAGCCTCATCATGGATGGAGGATTGCAAGACCCATACGTTTTTTCCCTCAAACAAAGATATCTCCACAAATAATTTGGAAAGAATGGGACTATTGTCTAAACGTGGCCAATGATCTGCAAAAGGGTCAGCCCACGACTTCTCCACAAGAAGACTAAGTCTATCTTCTCTTGGTTGACTTTTGTCAGAAAGTATTACAAGATGTCTGTTTCCATTCACGAATCGTTCTGTGACGTAAACCATTGTTCTACAAAAAGAAATCACCAAAAGAGAGTCAATGCTGACCAATTGGTTTCGAAAAAGAGAGTATAGGAAAACAAGCATCATGAAATTTCAAAAAGTATCATAAAATTTTAGGTCGTAAAAAGTCGCAACAGCAGTGGATGCCATGATAGAGTTGCATCGTCTATCATGTACAAACCCAAGAAGCCAGAATGTAGACCAAACAAGATACTTACATAGGATCTTTAAGTAAATAGCTAAAAAAAAATCATTGATAATAACAAAAATAAATGGATTTTACCTTTTGATACAACTTTTTTAAGTTAGTGCAGCTTTTATATCTAAAAAAAAAAGAAAATTTAGGGTAAATTAAAGATAAAATATATACATATATATAACACTTTTATATACATATAAAAAAATTATATAGTTTTTTTTAAATAAATTATATAGTTTTTTTTAAATAAATTAAAAAACAAAATAAAAAAAGAAGAAAAAAGAATATATAATAATAAAGAAAAAAAGGGTTTTTTTTAAAAGAAATGTAAAGATAAAAAAGATTATATATATATATATATATATATAAGAAAAAGAAAAAGAAAAGAAACAGAACGAAAAATGAATATAGAAACAAAAAAAAAAGAGAGAAACAAAATTTTTATATATATATATATATATATATATAATAATAATAAAAATAAAAATAACCAAAAAATTTAACTCTCCTTTTTCACCAATGCCCCCCTCTTTTCTCTCTTTTTCTTTTCTTCCTTCTCTCTTTTCTTTTCTCTCTCTCTCATTCGTTTCATTCTTCCTTTCTTCTCCTTTCTCTTATGTATTTCTTTTTTCTTTTTCCTACCTCTCCCTCTCCCATCCAACGAGTCCTTATAAAAAAAAACAGAGAAAGCTAAACAAAAAAAATGGGAACGACGATCGTACCGTACAGCAAAAAGAAAGTGGTGATGGAGAAGATCGGCGGCAAAAAGAAAATTGTGGAATGAAACCGACGGCAGAAAGAAAGCTCCAATTTTTTTTTGTTGGATTGATGAACGAATTTTTTTATTGCTTTCTTTGACCCATCTTCACGTATTTATAAGAGAGAAATGAAGATAGATTGGATTAATTTTGCTATGAATCTTCTCCTAACAATAAGGATGATATAAGATCTCCCTAAGATGAAGAAAAATATTAGAAGATATTAGTAATTCTTATTTGAAAAAGAAAGAAAGATAAGTGATTAAAAAAAAAAAGAGCTTCTTTTCATTTAAGATATTATTATTATTATTATTTTTACATTTAACATTAGGTGAAATTGTTTAATTTTTTTTCTCACATTTTTTTGTTGTAAAATGTGATATGTAAATTTTAAAACATTTTTGTCGATTGTTTAGTATTAACCCAAGAAAACAACACCAACAAAAAAAACGGGTTTGAATTAGGACAAGCTGACAATATTCCAATTTTCAGCACGAATTAAATTTAAAAAAAAAATCATCAAATCTTATATCGCATTTTAATCACGCTTAATGCATAGTATGATAAGTTTGTCATATTAACTGGAGTCAAAGTCAGGAGCAAATCAACTATATTTTGTTTCAATTTATAGTTTTCTAGATCCGTCCACTGATACACGTGCACGAATCTCGAAAAGGAGGCATTTGTTGAGTATAAAATTTTTTTGGCCAATTAAATTTTGCCACATCATCACAATAAATATTGTGATAATTTTTTTTTATTGGATTTTAGATAATTAAGTTTAGGAAGATTTAGAGAAAAGACTTAAATTTACTACAAAATTTCACAAATGTCCTAAATTAAAATTTATTTTCTTGATTAAGATTTCGTATATTTTTAGGACAATTATAATTTTATCATATTTATTAATTATATATAATTTTCAAAATTAAATTCAAATGATTTCCTTATTTACATTATATTCAATTTATTGTGTAAATGATAACTTTCTTATTTATACTATTAATTAATGTATAACTTTATTGTGGAAATAATTTGAAAATAGTTTATTAACTAAATATAAAATAAAATCTTTTCTAATATGAAATAATATAATAATTAAATATAATCGTATATTAAATTTAAAAATTAAATGTTAACTCAGATTATGAGACAGTGAAAGATATTGTTTAGAAAGATTTCTGATATGTGGCAAGATTATGGAAAGGGTTTAGCCATGTGATCAATTGTAGCAGTGTTTTTCTTCCTTTAACCGAAAAAGTTATAACTTTCAGTATAGATAATAATTTTGAAAGAGAAACCTAATGTTGATGAAAGATATGGTTAGTCTTTTTTTTTTCTTTCATTTTTCGTTTTTTATATTTTTTCTTTTTCCGTTTTGTAGCACATATTTTTTTCTTAAAAAATTTATCATTATTTCTTCCTCCATTCCATAGCATATATTTTGGTCATGTTTCTTCTATTTTGTTTGATTTTTTATTATTCAGTTCTTTTTCCTGTCATGTTCGACATATAATTTTTATTAAATGTCTTGTATATGTATATACTATGGTATACCACTTAATAATAAATTTATGTTTTGTAATTTGTCACATATATACTACTGCATATAGTCAATAATACATACACATATTCTTTTTCATGTTCTGTGAATTGTTCTTACTGCATATATATACCAATATATACACATATTATATATCCATTCAGTATTTTTTTTACATATATGTTACTGAATAATTCATTTATGTTTTGTGGTTTGTTACATATATACCACTGCATATATTCAATAATACATACACATATTTTTTTTTCTTCATGTTTTGTGATTTTTTCTTACTGCATTTATATACCACTATACACATATTATGTATCCGATTAATTTTTTTTTTTGAATTCTTACATATATACTACTTCATATATTCAATAATACATAAATGATGTTATCTTCAATATACCCTAATGTATTTCGAATACGAAATACTTACTAACCTTAAGTTTTTGCCAATTTTTTTTGAAAGATGACTGTACCAGTCGGTCGCTGATGTTCTTCTTCTTCACTGCTTATACTTTCCTCAATCTTCTAGTATTTGGCATCTTTTGTGAAGAAAATGGAATCAATATTCAACATATTTGAAGAAGGAAACTTTAACCCTTTTTTTTTTAATTTCTTAAACCGTAACCCACATTCCTGATTTTTCTCCTTTTCGGTCCTACCTTCTATAAATAAATTGATATAAGAATCTTTCATTCATAAAATATACACCATATTATTCAATATATACTATAATTATGTGGAATATATGAAAAATAATACAAAACGAAAGAAAAAATAGATGAAGAGAGAGATTGAAAAGTGAGAGAGAGATCGAGAGGGAATAATTTTTTAACAAAATCACCAAAATAAAAATAATTATGGGACAATTTTTATTATATATTACCACAATAGAATTAATCACTTACCATATCCAAATATTAATCATGGTCCACTTTTCTTTTTTCTTTTTCTATTTTTGAATATATTATTAATAATAAAGATGGATAAATTGGTCATTTGAGCCTATATTTGTGTAAAATATTAGTAAATTTAGAACATTTCTGAAAATTTTGAAAAATTTAGGTTAATATTGTAATATGGTATACCATTTTAGACCATCTTAGTTAAAAACCCTTAAGTTTATTCAACAAAACTCAATTTAGGTCCAACAAACAAGTGGACCCAAGCCCAAGCTCACTTAAAGCCCATGACATTTCTCTATAAATATAAACATTTATCATCCATTTAGGTGATTTTGGATTGAAGGAAGAACTAAAGTTCTCAAGAATTGAAGATTCAAACTTCTACAAGCTCTCAAGACGTACAAGTCCATATCAACCTCAAGATCAACATCTTCTGAAAGACTGAAGACTTGGAAGATTAAACTTTCTTTGGATTCCAGAAGATCGAAGTTCAGATCGACTTACAACTACAACATCCTGAAGATCGAAGATCGAGAAGCCCTAAGTTTTTAACTTATATTCGAGAGAAAACATCAAAAGAGTAAATACTAGTGATTGTATTCACAATATTCTTCAATATATCAAAGTTCAATTCCGCGAAATAAATTTCTTCTGAAATTTTGTGTGAACAACCAGTACATTGGCAAAAATAATTAAGAAACTAGTTTTCTTATTAAGACTTAAAGGTCAAACATGCTTTCTAATTATAGATTAGAGAAAGAAAAACTTACTTGTTTGATGTCTTTGAATCTACAAAGTAAATCTTCAAATTGGGACACCACCTCTCGGATACCTTCCTATCCTCTGGGATGAGATTGGTTTGTGGAAACTAATTGAGATGGAAAAAGGTTTAAAGATATTTGAGAGAAACTCTTTTGAAAAAAAGCAAAATTATTAATTCAATTAATTGATTAAGAAAAACGGTTTTCCTTCTGCGTATTCATAACTCTCTTTCCTTCATGGCGTAGGAGAGAATCATGGGATTCTATTAATTTAAAAAAATATTAAATTAATAGAAATTTCAAATCTACTAATTAATTAATCAAGTAGTTAATAATTAATTAAATCATATTTAATTAATATTTCATTTAAATCTTATTTAATGAATATCTCTCCAATATCTTATAGTTTTATATTAATTTAATAAAATAAAATAAAACTATTAATTAATTATTCAATTAATTAATAGTTAAATTAAATATCTTATATTTAATTAAATTAATTTTGAATCATATTCAAATGTAAGTTTCTCTCATAACCAATAATTTTAATATGAATCCAATTCACATAAATTAATATTTGAACTCATTCAAATATTTTATCTCTCATAAATTAATTTTGAATCATATCCAAAATTAAATTTATATAATAAAGTTTGATAAACTGTATATTATAATGTATCACTATACATTAAACTAATTTCCAAAGTAAATTTGAACATTTTAAGTTACAACCAATATAAATAAATCTCATTACCCTTTATGAGCTATGAAGGGGATCTAATGGACCTACAGATAAGAAGCTACAACGATATGAAATTAATTGGCTAAACTCATTAACCACATTAATCAATATTCGTTAACTGTGTGTACATTCCACTATTTCTGTGTCCACGTGTATAGACCAATAACAGTAAGTTAGTCCATCACTAGTGTTCGTAACACTAGTTGAGTCAAATTATCGTTTTACCCCTTGGTTACCTCTAATCCTTAAATATTAGTGCTCCTCTAATGAACAACTTGTTTATGGTCCTACCAATAAACAGAAACGTCTCTCGTGCCATACAGAGGGTAGAGCACTTTGTTCAAGTCCTGGAGACATCATTTAAGGGAACACTCATGTATTTACCCTAAAGTAGGAAATGAGTGAATTTCATCTTGTGTAATTATGTTTCCAACTCCCTACTCGGTCTTGTCTCCAAAAATGATAAGCTTATTGAGTCGATGATCGGCCACTCTCACCCGTGAAAATCAAAGGACAATACCTCACGAACAGAAGTTCATAATACACTCAAGATTAAGACTAAGTTACCTAGGTCATCCTAATGAAATAGAAATCTAACTAGTTAATGGAGTTACATCTAGTAGTTACTTTTTCACGAGTGTTGTTTTTATAATTTCAATCCTAATGAAATACCCTCACTTGCATGTGAACTAAACAAACGCGTTGGATCATTGTGTTTGTATTAAATACAAAGTGAGTCGTATCCATATTGTTACTAGGATAAGGTACCTAACCTTACCTCTATACTATATACGCTTTAAGCTGATCTCGATTGATCCTTGTATGTCTCTGCATACTATTCAAGACTCATTAAACAGTTTAGGATATTAGTTTATTGGATTTGAATTATTAAGACAAAACTAATAATATAACTTTGATTGAAATTATAAAAACAACACTTGTAGTCTTTGAGTTATCCGAGGGGGAGTTCTAATCCGAATCATTATACCTTTCTAGAACATCAGGAAACTTTCGGTAATGTAAACCTAGGTTCTGGATTTTTTTGAAGGTATCTCAGGACTCTTTCTATGGCTTTCCAGTGTTCTAGGCTAAGTCTACTAGTAAACCTACATAGTAATCCTACAATATAAGCTATGTCTGGCCTAGTACAAGCAACAACATATCTCAGAGTACCTATGATGCTCACATACTCAGATTGATTAACATTGTCACCAATGTTCTTGGACAACTTAACACTAGAATTATAGGTTGTATAAGCTGGTTTACTTTCAAAGTAGTTATATTTCTTCAAAATTCCTATTTCAGACCGAGTGATCTTAATATCCAGGATTACATTAGCTTCTCCTAAGTATTTCATGTCAAAATTTGCACACAACATTGATTTTACATTATTTATGACATGCAAGTTTGATCCAAAGATTAACATGTCATCTACATACAAGCATACAATAGTGCATAAGCCATTCTCGAACTTATAGTAGATGCACTTATCACTTTTGTTAACTTTGAATCCTTGAGACATGATTAGGTTATCAAACTTTTCATGTCATTGCTTAGAAGCTTGTTCTAGGCCATAAAGGGGTTTGTCTAGCTTATAGACTTTAGATTCTTGACCATTGACTATGAAACCTTCAGGCTATTCCATGTAGATCTCTTCTTCTAAATCACCATTTACGAACGTAGTCTTAACATTCATCTGATGTACTAAGAGATTGTTTAAGGCAACAATTGCAAACATTACTCTAACTGAGGTAAATCTAGTTACTCAGGAGAATGTATCAAAGAAGTCTATGTTTTTCCTCTGCCTAAAATTTTTTGCTACTAGTCTAGCTTTATACCTATCGACTGACGCATCGGGATTGAGTTTCTTTCTTAAAACCTACTTGTAGCCTATTGCTTTGCAACCAAGGGAAAGGTCAACTAAGTGTCAAATTCTATTTGATTCAAGAGAATCCATTTCATCATTAATAGCTTTCTGTCATAAGTTGGCATCAACTGAGGAAAAGGCTTCGGTAAGATATTTTGGGTCTTCTTCCACATTGTACATTTTAAAATCTTCTCTAAAGTCATTGGCTATTCTTATTCTCTTGATTCTTTTAGGTTCGGGATCTAATTCCTTATCTTGGTATTGGATCCTAATTGAAGGTAAGCTACTAAAACTTGAGCCTCTACTAATTTGACTGACCAGGCCCCTACTAATCCTAGATTTAAAAGAAAACCTATCTTCGAAGAAATCTGCATCATAGGCTCTACTGACTAGCTTTCTTCTCCAAGGATTAAAAATTCTAACAGGTTTGATGTTTTATTCTTAAGGATTTCGTAAGGTGAGATTGAGTTATTTGATTTGGGAATCTTATTAAGGATATAGTTTACTCTCTTAATTATTTCACCCTATCAGGATGGTGTTGCTCTTGACTTAAGAAGAATAGGAACCATTAACTCGATTAAAGTTCTATTCTTCCTTTTAACTTTTCCATTCATTTCATAAGAGTAAGGCACAATTTTCTCATGAATTATTCCTTTTGAGTTGTAAAACTCATTAAAGGCAACTGAATCATATTCAGTTCCCCTATCACTACAAAGTCTCTTAACCTTTTTACTAAACTAATTTTCTACCTCAACTACAAACACCTTAAACATGTCAAAGGCATCATTTTTATTTCTACACAAGTAAATAAAGGTAAAATTAGAACAATCATCAATAAATATTATGACATATCTTTTGCTATTTCTAGTTAACATGCAATCAAACTAACATAAATCAGAATGAATTAACTCTAGAGGCTCCTTTACCCTAGTTATAGATTTATGCGAAGTTTTGATTATCTTAGCTTGACTAGAACATGTGCAATTTTCAAATTCATGCAAAGATAACTTTGTAATCATGTTTAACCTACTAATGTTGCTAATTAACATGTCATTCACATGACAAAGCCTAGCATGCCAAACTAAGCATAAGATACTTTTTTTATTCATATCAAGATTTAATTTGAACATCTCGTATGTTGTATAAATACCCCTTTCCCACAAAAACATTATTCTTCGTTAAAGTAAAGAGGTTGGATCCTATAGTTTGAGTGTAGCCTGCCTTGTTGAGGAGATAACCTGAGACCAAGTTCTTTTAAATTTCAGAAGTGTGTAGGATTTCCTTCAGAATGAGAGTCTTGCTGGAGGTAAACTTCAACTCCACTTTTCCGATGCCAACTACTTTGGTTGTGTGGTGATCCTCTCGAAGAATAATTTTATCCTTGGTTTCATTATATTTTTTTAAATATACTAAGGTTCTGGCAAACATGGCGTGATGCACCAGTGTCTAGCCACCAACCTTTAGACCCCCTAATCATATTTATTTATGTGATCATAGCTACTAAGTCCTCTTCTACCATGTTTGGTTGTGCAACAGGACGATTCTTGTTTCTACAATTTCTAGCTATATGTTCAGGTTTATTACAATGATAACACACAATTTGTATCGTACTTCTAGATTAAGATTTGTGAGAGTTCTTCTAGTTGTTTGGAACTATGTTCTGAACCTTCATCTTATTCCCTCTAGGCTTCAGTTCTTGTTTCAGGACGATAGTTGACTTCCTTTTTGGGATCGTGTTCACCTGCTCCTCCTTCTGGTCATGCTTGTGGGCCTCCTCTTCAATTCGTAGTCGAGTGATCAGGCTCTCTAGAGAGAACTCCTTCGTCTAATGCCTCAGGGTATTTTTAAAATCCTTCCACAGTGGAGGTAGCTTATCAATAACAACAACAACTTGAAGTTATTCATCTAAGGCATACCTTCACTAATTATTTCGTAGGCAATCTTTTGTAGTTCATGTGGTTGAGCTTCTACTAATCAGTTGTAAACCATCTGATACTACAAGTATCGACTTACTGCATACTTCTTAGATCCAATTTCTTCAGTGTCGTACTTTTTTTGCAGCACATCCCAAACTTCTTTCGTCATAGACATAGTACTACAATAATCATATAGTTCATTAATAAGCCCATTAAGTATGAGATTTTTGTAAATAAAACCTAACTCTATCCATGTGTTGGGATCCTAGAGTTGTTTCTCAGTTGGATTAATCTGGGGAACTTTTGGCTCTTCGGTCGTGCATGTAATGACAACTTTCTTCAGGGTTAAGAAAAATAGCATTTTTTGCTTCCAATGTTAGAAGTGGGCTTCTACGAAGCAGAATGGTCGGTTCAAATATGAGGTTATCATGTTGAGTTAGAATGGATCGACCATGGTAGCAACGCACAATCGTCTTAAAATTGTTAAATCGCTTTGCTGGAACACTTCATTAGAACAGTAAAATCTGCAAAATAGAAACTCGTAAGTTGGACTGAGTCGTGGAACTCACTTTCTTTAATATGTTTCACTGCTTTGCTCTAGGTGCTAGCAGTTGTTACAACCTTGTCATCCTCAAGATAAAGCAGCCTTCTGCATCGGTAGAAACAATACTTAGACCCACCAGAATACCAACATTCAAGAAAGAACATTTTCTGCGCTTGAAAGAATAAAGAAATAAATACTAAAAGAGTTTCTTTTTTTCTTTGTGAAGAGGAAGGATATGAGTGAAAGGCTTTTGTTGTTGTTGTGGTATTAAAAAGAGAGGGGAGAGTGAGATTTTATAAGGGAAGTGTGCGGGATATGAGAGTAATAATAATAATATTATGGGGCCATAAATTACCCACATTTTTTAGGAGATAAAAAGGGAGATTTTTCCGTTCTTGTAATATTAAGGAAGACTTAACCACTTCCTACTTTTTGGCAATTTATTACTTTTATTATTATTCTTTTTTTTTTCATCTACAATACCAAATCTAAACAATCTTAGTTTACGATCATGTTCCAAGATCTAAACGATTTTTATTCAAGATTGTTTACCAAGATCTTTTACATTTGGTACACGATCTTAAACTAAGATTGTTTAGATCTGGAAGAGAAAATATATGAGAGATGGCAAAGATCGTTTACCAAGTGAAAATTTAAAAAAGTGAAAAAAGAAAGAAAAAAATATGAGAGATGACGAAGAAGAAAGAAATTCTAGAAGAAAATATGGAGAAATCACTAACAAGAATAAGTGGGAATATGAAGAAGAAGTAATAATATGAAGAGGAGATGAATAAATCACAACGAAGAAGAAAAAGAAGTGAAAAATTGTCCACAATATTCAATGGCAAACCTGGAATTTATGAAAATATCATGGATTTTTTTTTGTTACACTGCCGTAAATATTTTGGTGTTTTTTGTTATATTTATGAAAATTAAACTTTAATTTATATATTTTTCACATAAATATTGCTCTTTTTACTAAGAAAATTTATAAAGCGATATTCGAATAAAAGATACATAGAGTTTTATTTGGTTGAGTATAAAATTAAGAGAGTTTTTAAAATGAAATAAAAAAAAAGAAAAAAAATTATGAGAAAAACTTGATCCTAATAACGAGGGGACATAGGAACATGAACAATTTCCTACCATCTTTGATCAAAATCATCTCCAACCTAGTATATAACTATTTTAAAAACAATAAGAAAAAAAGAGAAGAAAAACAATAAGAAAAAAAGAGAAGAAAAACAAAAATCTTTTTAGTTGATTTGTCAATGGAAATTTAAGGGTTTTTTTTTCCTTAAATAGAACAAAATGTGAAAATATTTACATAGTATATAACTATTTTAAAAAGAAAAAATCCCACAAGCCCACAATAGAAAATAACAAAAATACCACATAATTAATCGATCACACACAGGTAAAAAATTGATTTTGTACCTAGTATAAATGATCTTATACCTTAGTCTAAACAATCTTGTAATGTTCTACCAAGTCTAAACGATCTTGTACTTAGTTTAAACGATCTTGTACCCAGTCTAAACGATCTTGTACCATCTTATACCAAATCTAAATAATCTTGGTACACGATCTTGTATCATTATATATCCAGTATAAACAATCTCGTACCCCTGTACCCAACCTTGTTAAACGATCTTGTACTCTTGTACCTAATCTAAACAATCTTGCTATACAATCTTGTACCCTTGCACTTAGTCTAAATGATATTGTACCCTTGTATCCAGTCTAAACGATCTTGTACCAAATCTAAACGCTCTATTAGTGATAGTGGTCTATCTCTGTCTATCTAGAATAGACAACTGCTTGTTTAGATATTGGTAAATAATTTTTTAGATCTTGTACCAATAAGAAAAAAGAAGATGAGAGATGCAGAATAAAAAAAATCTGAAAGAAGAAATGAAGAAATCACAAACAAGAAGAAGTAGAAATATGAAGAAATCAATAATATGAAGAGGAGAAGAATAAATCACAAAGAAGAAGAAAAAGAAGTGAAATGAAGAATGGTCTCGCAATATTAAAAAACAACAAATGACAAATCTGGAATTTATGAAAAACGATGGTGACTTTTTGGGCTTTAACTTTGTGTTACACGAGCTGTAAATATTTTTGGATTTTGTTACATTTATGTAAACTAGTTGGTAACACGTGCTATGCACATTAACTTTTCATTTTATTTGACTAAATAAAAAGAGATTATTTAATTACACAAATAGTATGAAGTTATATCTATTTACTCATAATTTTTTAAAATACATTTTTCAGCTTCATTTCTTGAGAGATCTCTCACTCAATACTTGTTGTATGCGTGTGTGAATCGAATGAGCTAAAAGATATAAAGATTTTGACAGTATAACTATGAAACAATCCATTTAATCAAACTTTATATATATATATATATATATATATATATATCAATTACATATCGAATGTTTAAATGAATTAAAATTTTTTATATTAATATTAACTTGATTATTATTTGGACATTTGTGCTAATTCTATATATTTTATGTATTTCTATCCTATTCAATAAGTATAATTATTTTAAAAATTTCCAAGAAATATAATTAGTTATTATTTTGAAATGAATAATTAAATTTAAATGAAAACATATTATTGAAATAATACAAATACATAGACAATTTTTTTCCTACAATCCCTTAATGATCCATAATATACTATTGTAGTAAGCATATTCTACATCTTTACATCAAAATCATACTTAATTACAAAATAATAATTAAAAATTGAAAAACCTAGTTCTTTGGCATCCTCATACTTATTTTTTTTTTTGGAAATGACGTTCCTGACCGTTCTCTCTTTAGTCTCCCACTTTTACATTCTCCATCCTTGAATCCTCATCAATTTTTCTGCCTCTTCTTTTTAGGTTGATGCTTGCTCTTAGGTATCGTAAAAATCTGATGAAGGTTTGTGGGCTTTTGTAACTTTGACTCACAAATCTTCATTTAAATTTGTTGGAAGACTAATTTCTTCACACCATTAACTTTTTGTTGTGATTTGAAAACATGAATAGAAAAGAAAAATAATTGGATATCTATACCCAAAGATTTGAAAAGTAAAAAAATTTGAAAGGTTGAAATAAATACAAAATAATTAATATGAGAGAAAGGAATGTGAATATGTGGGAGATAGAGGGATGTGAATGGTTTTAGAGAAATTTTAATCAAATGATTAATTAGAGAGAGAGAGTTAAAAATATTAATATCCAAGTATTTATTAATAATTAATTTTAAAATAAAAAAATAAATAACAAATTACAATAAAACCAAAGTAGAAAACAAATAAATCTACTAAAAAGAAAGACAAAGTTGGAAACAAAAAGTTTCTCCTCATCCATACTTTTATATATACTATAGATTATTCAAAATTTAATGGTGATGTAATTATAATAAATTGACGAATGTAAATCATCATATTGGTAAAATGTCAAGAGAATGTGATGCCATAACAAAGTTTGGAAAAAAATTATGAAAATTGTGTGAATTATTAAGTGCAATTTCCTTAATCATTTCACTTTTTTTTAAGGGTTAAAATGCTATTTTGGTTTCTAAATTTATCTTGTTCTGTTTTGGTCCATGAATTTTTAAAATTATTTGTTTTGGTCCCTAAATTAAAAAAAAAAAACTCACTTTGGTCCATGTCGTTAGAATTTCGTTAACTTTTTAACGAAATGATGTGATTTTCTATATTTGGATGATTAGGCTCTAGATTCATAATATTAATTAAATTGATAAATAACCAAGAAATATTGTTAATTTATTCAATAATTTTTTTATGCCAATGTAGAAATATAATTAACACACTTGAATTAACAAAACTCAAATTAAAAACTAATTTTGTTCTCTTCCTTCAAAACTTAAATCTCTCATATCTCCTTTCGATTCTCCGCCATTTATTTTATTTATTTATTTTTCAAATTGAAATAATCTTGAAGCAAATCATGAGAACAATATTGAGTGAAAAATAAAATAAGTATAACAATTGTTTAAAATAAACTCTACACAAACAATTATTCCCAAATGAATCATAAAATAAAAAAATAAGAAGAAGAAGAAAAAAAAAAATAATTGAGAGGAAAAGAAAAAAGACCTCTACGAATCACAAAATATCTCAAACTTTAGACACCAAAAAATTTATTTGTGGTTGAATTGTATCAAACATATGAGTTGAGAAAGTGAAGTAGAATGATAATGTGCCAAAACGGTGATGATCAAATCTTAGAAGACAATGATTTTTTGAGTTTTTTGATAAAACATCAATTTACTATCTAACTTTTAACTTAAAACTAAAACCTTAGATTATTAAAAGTGGTTATCTTATTTGACATCCTAGTCATCCAAATATAGAAGTCAACTCATCATTTTGTTATAGAGTTAACATAATTTTAATGGTAGATACCAAAATATACTATTTTGAAAGT
Source organism: Cucumis variabilis (assembly GCA_037974545.1). Taxonomy (NCBI): domain Eukaryota; kingdom Viridiplantae; phylum Streptophyta; class Magnoliopsida; order Cucurbitales; family Cucurbitaceae; genus Cucumis; species Cucumis variabilis. The sequence goes on from JBBPDI010000020.1 coordinate 17,515,247, forward strand.
TCAGGAACAAAATAGAATAAAGTGCAAAGTTTAGGAACTAAATTAAACATGTTTTCCCCCAATGTCTAACAATAATTTACATTTTTTGTTAAATGTAATGGTTGAATTCTTTGACAAAAAAAAACTTGTTAGAAAGCTATTTTTTTAGTTTTTAAAAATTTCTCCTACTGTTTTTAAACCTTTGGTAGATACCCACCCAAACATGGTACAAAGTTGAGTTAGAGTTTTTGAATTGATTTTTTTACCAATGATACTAAAATAAAATTATAATAACATATTAATAATAACATATGAGTAATACCAATGTTATTAGTCTATTAATAACCTATGACTAATAAATAAAGTATAATAAAATTCAAATATTAAATATCAAATGTTCATGATATTTATTGTTAAACAAAAACCGCATATCATAATAATCTAAAAAAAATTAAATGAAGACAAATTGTTCATACGAGATTTTCGAAAAAATGTAATTTGTGGAATTGAACTTTGTATATTAATTTATATAGTGAATACAATTTTTAGTATTTATTCATTTAATGCTTTCTCTCGAATACAATTTTAAATCTAGAACTTCTTAGTCTTTGGTCTTTAGAAAGTTGTGGTTACAAGTCAATTTGAGTTTCGATCTTCTGAAATTCAAAAAAAATTTAATCTTCAAAGTTTTCAATTTTTCATAAGATGATGATCTCAAGGTTGATAAAAGCTTGTACGTCTTGAGAGCTTTTAGAAATTTGAGTCTTCAGTTCTTCCTTCAACCAAATATCTCAAAATGAATGCAAAGGTTTTTATTTATAGAGAATTTCAATAGATTTAGGTGGGCTTGGACCCATTTATTTGTTGGACTTAGACTTAGACTTATTTGCTTTGGAAACTTGGGCTTGGATTCATTTGTTTGTTGGGCTTGAACTTAGATCTATTTGTCTGTTGAATTTGGACTTGGATCCGTTATCCTCAGTTGGCACAATTTTTATATATAAGAGTATAAGAAAATATAATTATCTAAAACCAATCAAATTATGATTATGTTTGCTGTCACATAATTTAATTGGCCAATTCTTTTTTGCTCAACACAAATATATGAAACAAGACTCAAAACTTAACTGAAAGGGTACATTTTAATTAACTCAAATGAACTTAAATATTAAAGATTTAAAATGTAACCAAATTTAAAAATTAAACTGAAAATTTAAGAAAAAAATAATCGTCAAAGCTCAGACGTGCCTACAGTTTTCGTCCGAGGGAATCAGACGGTCGTGATCGACCCATGATCACTTGGGCACCTTACTCATCACTGCAATGACAATTGGAGGAATACACCAGCCGGGAATCGAACCCGGGTACTGGCAGGGTACTATTCTACCACTAGACCATTGGTGCCCTTTGACTTTATGATGGTATCTAATTTATTTTACAAAAGGCACACACCATGTTTGAATGCTAATTATCGATCCAAAAATTTAAGCCCGTGAGTGGAAACAAATTTAATATAATATCTATAACACCCTCCTCTAGTGAGATTAAGATATGAAGAAATATCCAACAAGTAAAAATGAATATTGGACAAAGAGAAAAAAACAATGCAAAGGCCTTATCACAATACCTCCCTAAACCACCCACTCTGATGACATCTTAGATGGTTGATTAACTAAAAAACTTAAGATAGTGGATAAAAGTAAATTTAATATAATATCTAATATTATTATGGGATTAGTGTAGTTTTTAAAATAATTGGTGGCTACTTCAAAGAAAAATCAAGTTTAAGCTACCAAATTTGTTTGTCATCAATCTTACCAAATATTCAAAGTTGTTATGATTTTGTATGTAATCACTCAATAAAAAAAAGCAATCCCACTTGTATCGATGAATACCAACGTCCATGAAAATGCCAATATCTAGATTTCTTAGAAAAATGAATAGTTGGATACAAAATTCTAGAAACTAACAATATTGTAGCGGTTGAAATTAGTCAATTGAAGTTTGTAAGATTTTAAAAAATCAAGCGTCTAGTACTTTTACAAAAAGGACAAAAGACAAATCCAAACCACATGATACACACTGATACATACTTGACACTTGATACACATGAGATACGTGATCAACTACTAATATATACTAATGATATCCACGTTGGATATACCTTGATATACACTTAATACACTTGATACTCTTCTAGTAGGCATTTGATACACGTGACATTCATTTGATATACATTTAATGTATACTTGATACACATTTGATATGCATTTGATACACATATCAAATATTTTGAGTTATGATAAAATATTTTGAATTTTTGTTAACATAAAAACAAACTATTATAACCCATAACTCATTTCTTGCCCCTAAACGGTTTCTAAGAAGTGTTTCACGTTTTTTAACCCTAAAAGTTGATAAATACCAACTTATTTACAAAAGTGTCACATTGTCTTATTTACCCAAATGTCATTAGTCATATTTACTTAATTTTCATTGAATTAAAAACCTTTAATATTTTGTCATTCACACAACATTTATACATGAATATGTTGTAACGTCCCAGACTCAGGATTCAAAACTCAGATCCCCGATATTCTCCTATGACCTGATAACATCATCTTGCCTTGAAGGCTTACGAGTCCTTTTAGCATGTCCCATGCTAAGAATTTGGAATTCCTATGATCAAGCCACCGAAAATTAAGATGCACTTTGTTGGTATTCATAGTAACTTTTAATTATCTTAAGTCTTTTTTAACCTTACGTTTATGTTTTCAGGATCCTTTTTATTCACGTGTGATATCAGTTCATTTATGTCTCTCTCCTAAACTCAAAGTGATACATATGCGTAAGGTGTATCAAGGCTATCAAACATGTATCATTTGAATTGAACTGTGTTTTGTTATATCTATAAAATGATAAAAATGTGTGACAAGTTTACAAATTCCTAAATTTTAAATTTACAATTTTTAAAAGTTTTGATTGTAATTTAATTAGGCTATAATCTACCATGTAATCATATCATCATAAAACTGCGAGAATATAAAGGTAAATGTCGGTTATGAGAAGATGTGTAATGATATCACCAAAATGTATATATAAAGGTTTACAAAATACCACATTAATGTTTATGGGTCATATTTTAAATAAATTATATATTTTCTATACAATATCATAAAGATATTAGAATATCTAAATAAAAATGAAAAGAAAAAAGTTTTCCACCTCATTTTCATTTCGACTCTAACATTTAAAACTTTATATTTATATAACATTCAACTTTTGAGCTTCATAGTTCATGTTTTAAAATGTTATAGTTCTATTTTTTAATTTGAATTTTCTTTGTTTTGATCTATAGGTTTTAAAATTTACATTTTTAATGCCACTATATACTCACTCGATTATATTAATTAATTTAAAATAATTATTAAATAAAATTTTAAAATTAGTTTAATAGTGATTTTAAAAAGAAAACTAATGTATTTTAAGTTGACTAGCTTAGATATTTGTTTCCAAGTTGACGAACCTATCTAGTTTTGAGATCTTTGTTCTTAAGTTGACAAATCTATCTAGTTTTGAGATCTTTGTTTAAGTTGACCGACCGATTTAGCTATATATTACAAAACTGTCCCTAATCATTCTCATGCATTTCCACTAACTTCAGTTTCGTCAATTTAATTATTTTGTTCACATTGTCCACCCCGATAATGAATCAACAAGGTACACATGGGTGGATCTATTAAGGGGCCAGAGGGGCATGTGCCCCTCCTCACATTCCCGGTTTTTATATTTTAATATTAATTTTGAAGTTTTAAATTATAATATATATTAAATAATGAACATTTTTGCTGTATTATGTTGTTGGTATAGTGATTGTGTCCCTCCTCTGAATCATCAAGATTATAGGTTCAATCCAAGATTTAAAATGATTAGGGTAAATTTTAGAACTATCCCTAAAGTATGGTAATAGTTAAAATTACACTCTTAAACTTAGACTAATGTTGAAATTAGACATTCAAACTTATAATAAATGCAGAAATTTGACACCAAACTTAAACTTAGACCAAACTCTTAAGCTTATACCATTGTTACAATTTTTTAAATTGAGGATTTAATTTTAACATTTATACAAATTTTAAAATTTGATTTCTATAATTGAAACTATCAAATAGTTTTGCATTTTGTTTACAATATTGAGATATAGCAAAATGTTGAGAAATAGCAAAATGTGGTGATAAACTAAAGGTTATAGATTGTAGTTATAATGTGTACCAATTTTAGAAATAATAATTAAGTATATAATAATATTTAAAAAAAATTATAAATATAGAAAATCTATCTATAATATATTAATATTTTAACGTAGTATCAATAATGGTTTTTATAATTGATAAATTTTAACAAATTTATTATATTTGAAAATTTTAAAATATTATATATATTAATATTTTGAAGGTAGGTTATAAATAGTTGCGCTTTTGAAAAGACATTTTTCTTTTAGTAAAAAAATGGGCAAAATGATGGATGAATAGAATTATAAAAGGAGCACATAGGCTGATGATGATGATGATTCAAGGCCCAGTAGGATCTTTTTATCTCCTTTTTCTTCTGTTGTTGATCCATGGATAATGAACATTGGATAATGGTTTCTCTTATAAAGGCCCACTTCCATTCATGGACAATGGTTTCTCCGTTGAAATGGGTCAAACATTGATTGATATGAACTGTAGTACACACAACTAAGAGGGTACATCTGTCGATCCGTGTTAGTTTTTCGATCAAACTATCACTGAACCAATTGCAATCGAGTTAGTTAACGTTCAAATCAACCTCGACTATGAAGTAGTATAAATTGCGGTTGTTCATCGATCGGTCGGTTGTATTTGAGTTTTTTTTTTTAAATATTGTCGGCGAGGAATTTGTCCAAACCAACGTCAGTTGAATTCCTCCTTATCTCTGATTGACTGTTTTTGGTTCGATTGGGTCCAATTGATTTTTTGGTCTATTACACTCACCCTTAAACATGACGCCTTGACTTTGAGTGTAAAGTTGCCAACTCTTGTCATGCACACTCTAAATTTAAAGTTAGTTGTGTTTTAGGGAGAGCATTAGGTTAGATTATATAGACTTATAAATTGGCAAAGCATAGATTAAAATGAACCATAGATTTTGACTACGGTTAAAGTTAGAACGATGATAGAACCTTAACTTTGAGTTCTTCAGAATTGTTGTCTTCTTGTAATGTTGAGCCACATATACTCCAAAGCTCAAGTCAAAGTTGTGTTCTAAGGAGAATTGTATGATAGATTTGTATATATCTAAAGACATCGAAATTGATAAAACATATATTAAAATGAGTCGTAAATTTTGATCAAGGTGGGTGTCTCGTCTTTAAGCTCAAAATTCCTATTTTTAATCACACACTCCACAACTTAAAGTTAGAATTATGTTTTAGAGAGTGCTTTAATTTATGTTGAGCATATTTATAAAGTTGTTATCTTTATGACTCCATCATCTTTTATGGAGAAGAAAGTGCACAAGTAGTCATCTATAGTCATCTAATTATGTTTGATGGATGACAAGTTTTCCACTCGCGTTGTCCATACCACTTAACAATTGAGTTTTTCAAACTCGTGCTAAATCAATATCACTTTGATTATTATTTAGACATTCACTTTGATAGATCCAATCTAAATATGTAGCAAGCGATTGAGTCATGTAAGAAAATTAAAAGGCTCTATCCTTTGGTTGAAAATTGGAATTAAGATTGAAGGCAAATACCCCATAAAATGTAAGTAGAAAGAAGAACAGACGTGTTGCCCA
>JBBPDI010000020.1:17523014-17544153 GCA_037974545.1 Cucumis variabilis
TTATTTAATCAATTCTTAATTAATTCAGTTTTTTCTTAATTTTACATTATTATTTAATCAATTCTTAATTAATTCAGTTTTTTCTTAATTTTACATTATTATTTAATCAATTCTTAATTAATTCAGAAAAGGCTGGATTTATATTTTTAAAAATAATTAAAAATTAATTAAATAATAATAGAAATTTAAAAAAAAAAGAAAAGAAAATGTTGAATTTATTTAAGAAAAATAAATAAAATAAAAAATAGCAATTAAGAATTTGTTAAGTAATAATGGAAAATTTAAAAAAAAAGCCTAAATTTATTTAAAACAAAAATAATAATTAAGAAAATGGAAAATTAAAAAAAAATAAATTTATTTACAGAAAATAAATAAAACAAAAATAAAAGTTAATAATTAATAATTGATTAAGTAATAATGGAAAATTAAAAAAAAAAAGAAAAAACTAAATTTGTTTACATAAAATAAATAAAACAAAAATAAAAGTTAATAATAAGAGTCTATTAAATAATAATGAAAAATTAAAAAAAATGAATTTATTTTAAAAAATAAATAAAACAAAAATAGAAACTAATAATTAAGAATTGATTAAATAATAATATAGAATTAAAAAAATAGAAAAGAAAAGAAAAAATTGAATTTATTTTAAAAAAATAAATAACCCTAAATCCAAAAAATTATTGAGTAATAATGAATGATATAAAAAAAAAAGGAAAAAGGAAAACAAAATTTACATTAATTGATTGGAGACAAACGGTGAAATATAAAAAAAAATTTAGAAAAAGAAAAAAGTAGAGACGCATTCTAATGGGGACAAAATTTCCACCCATTTTTCTAAATAGTTTTAATATCACTCATTTTTCCCAATTCTTTTTTAAATATATCATTTTTTTTCAAATAACCCAAAAAAAAAAGAAGTAAAACTATAGATAACTAAATGAATTTACAACTAGTTTTTTCTTTTAACAAAAAAATCAAAATACATTACGTACTTTGAGGCATGTTTCAACTGTATCGTAGATTTTAAAATGTGTTTTGTTTCATTTTTCGAACTTAACAACGATTTCAATAAATAATAAAAGAAATGGGCATGGGTACTACTTGTTTGAATTTAAGACAATAACTTTAAACTTCTAGACAATTAAAATTGAGTGGTAAGTGATGCTACTTCATATATTTCATCTACAAAATCAAATTTTTAAAGGTTACAGAACACAATTCAACTCCATATGAGATATCTTTGAATCCACTTCAATATCTTTTATGTTTCACGTTTAATCTCTTTTAACTTATGCATTGGAGTGTGGTAAGTACCGTACTTGGTGTACATGTTTTTTTTTTTTTATTATAAACCACATTCATTCAAATAAATTCACTATTAATATTTAAGTAAAGGTCAAATGCGTTTCCTCTATCCAAATTATACATCAACTACATATATATTTGCAATTTCAAGCTATTATTGAGCAAAATTTATAAATGCTCACTAATTCTACAAAAGAACAAATAAATATCTTTCTTTTTTCTAACTTACTTTGGGTAGATGAAGCCAAATTATAAAGACATGGAAAGTTGCATCAAAATTTAGGAATAAAAGGAGAAAAGGAGGGAAACTTAGATGGTGATGGCAAAATGGGGAGAAGAAGACTCACTTCACGGCTCTTACAATAATCTTTGTGCCTTTCAGTCGCTTTTCACGCAATATGCTTTGCGCCTCCTTTTCGCAATATTCTTTGCTCCTAATTGAATTTGAATTAATAAGTGGCTAAGCGCTTTCATATCATCCACATGCTAGATTTCAGACGGAGTAAAATACAAGAAAATGCTAGGGCTCGACTGCCTAGTCCAGTGCTAAGTTTTAGATTAGTGAATAAACCGGAAAAAAAGAAGTGACCTTAGTGAGGATTTTGGAGGGCTCAAAGAATTATCGAAGATAAGTTCAGCTTCATTCCTAGGGCATGCCCAAAGGACTCTCAGAAAGAAGAAATCATTCTTAATACTTCGTCCGAAGGCGCGAAGCAGATCAATGAAAAGTTCAGAAGAAAGAAGAAAAAGAAGTCAATAAACAAAGGTGCAATGAAATATGCGTGAATAATGAATGAATGCGCCTGAAAGGGAAAGACTGGGAGATTGAATCTAAATCAAGTAGGTGGGCAGTAGTTGTAATATTCTAAATAATAGTGAACTTCAAGTTCACTAGTTTGTATATATGTTGTGCGCAAAGAAAGGAAAGAGGAAGAAAAACTTATTAGTGGATAAACAAGGGTTCAAAGAATCAAGGTCCAGATGACAGGCTCAATTCAATTTGAGTTTCTGAATCCTTTGCAATATTCTTTGTGCCTTCGCATATTTCATTGTGCCTCAGTCCTATCGGATTAATATGGATAGTCCTTCGGACGGGATTTCTCAATATGAAAAGAGCTTTTTCATTGATTTCATGCTCCTCAAATTCTGACCGCCTTCCCAATATGCGCCTTTCATCCTTACACAGGGCCTTGGCCATGAACTGAAATGGATCGTTAGCACTCTTTGCGAAGCTTATTAAGTTCTCATTAGAAGTAGAGATCAAACAAAGGTTTAGCGAAGATTCTTTTGTCTTCCCTGAGCGGGTAGTTAGAGTCATAGCCATTGCTCTTTCAGTTCTTGAATCACCCACGGAGCGGTAATTCTTTCATGGTATCCCTTTCGCGATCCTTCGGACCTGTCAACGCAATATTCTTTGCACCTCTCGCTTCATGTCTTTGATAGTGAATTTATAACTTCGAAAAAGGAAGACGACTTACAAAACAAGAAAAGAAAATACTAAAATAATGTCTACCATGTAACCTCTGATGCTCAAGTCGGTATTTAGCAAAGGGTCAAACAAAGTTAAATTTAGGGAAGAAGAATTTACTTCTAGGTGTGCCTATAATCCTCTATTTTATATTGTGAGGATTAGAAAAGGTAAATAGTTATAGGAAGATAAAGAGGATAAGAAGAAGTTTGTAACGACCCAACTCTTTATACTAAGCTGAAGTCATTACCAGTAAACAAATGAAAACCTTTTATTTAAAATAAAAGAAAATACTAAATTTAAAGAAAACGTTTCAAATATTCATTTAAAATCAATGATAAATAAAATGTGTGAAGAAAATAATAAATAAATATTAGATAAAATACTAGTTTGGGCCATATTTAAAGTAAAAAGAAATATCTAAAAGTAAACATGGGTTCTAAAATAATTTTCTGAAAATTGAATACTGAAAATAATAAACCCTAAACCCTATAGTGAACCACGATCTCTTCTTGTCATTCGCCAGCTTGCCTTTACCTTTGCCTGTAAAATTAAACATAGAAAAGGGTGAAACATAGAAAAGGGTGAGTATAAATTTATACTCAGTAAGGGACCCACTATTAGTCTCGCTAGATGTCTATTAAATTCCCGCTAGAGTCCTGTAAGAAGGTACCGCTTAACTATTGTGCTCTCGAAGGCACGCTATCCAGTGATTTCCTAGAGACGCATATGGGCTCTCGGTGATCCCGAAGAAAACACCCTAAAGGAGAGTCGGGCTGTAAGTGATCCGTCGAATCACACATAAAACTGATCATACAGGCATAAATAGGTGGTGATCTCGAGGGACACCCATAAGGTATGACTCTAACGGTAAATCTACAGAACATCATAGCCTATATAAATATATCATATCATAAATGTCATTCAAACATAACTCAATCATCGTCGATCTAATCATAGCATGCCTAAATTATAATGTAACACATAATATAGAACATGCATCCAACTTTAAGGTGGGGTCTAATAGGGAAATCCCTTACCTGGAGATTATCTACACAAAATTTATTCCTTGCGACAGTCAAGCTTTTCCAACAGGCAAAATTCTAAACAGTAAGAAAAATAACAACTAAATTTAATAATTTGACAGTTTGCTAATGATCCTAAATCCACTCAAGTCAACTTACCCAAAGTTAAGGTTGAATTCCAATTCAACATTGGTTGGGAATAACTCCACACTTCAATTCCTTCATTAATAAAATTTAGTAACCTTCAAGGAAACAATTAACCCAACTTAAATTCAATCTGACTGAAATTTTAGTTAAGAACCAAAGAATATTCATTTAGGCGTACCAAACCCAACACAACTCACCCAAATGGCTCAAATAGGTTACAGGAGGCTAAAACGGAAGGTTGGTCGGCTAGAAGAGACTTCGGCTCTGGTGTGGCTCGGTGGAGTAGCTTTGGCTGGGACGTGCGGCTCGGACTAAGAATGGGCTTGGGTCCAACAGAGCGTGTGTCTTTGGTTCAGATAGCTCACACGAAGAGATGCGACTTGAACTTGAAGCTGAAGGAGAATACTATCGCACAAATGGGAGGTTGTCAGCTCGGATCGGTGATGCATCGCGATCGACGACGCATGACAGTAAAGACGTGCGACAATTGATGGAGGGAGGCTGGGCTTCGCGACGGCTTCACTATGACGGACGACGAGTTGTGGCCGTGAACGAGGAGGAGACAAGATGGCTATATGGCTCGGCTTCACCTTTGCGTGAACGGAGAGAGAGGCACGACGGAAAATGATGGAGATGGAACGTCGCGCGGCGGTGATCGGAGAAGAAAAGGGGCGACTAGGGTTGATGAATAGTGATTTCACGTTCCATGAGGCCCTTTAATTAATATATAATAGTAAAATTATTATATATCTTTTCTTTAATTTAATTCCTTCTCCTTTTTACCTTTTAAAAAAACAAAACTCAATAACTCCTTTCTTCTCATTAACTCTAATCCATCAAATCACTCTTTTTATCATTTTTTTCAAAAATTAAACATAAAATTTTAATAATTATATTACCCTCAATACAATTATTATTCTCTTCAATAATTTAATAAACAACTAATAAATAATCTTAAATAATTATATTATCTTAATATAATTATTTCCAATCCAAAGTCCAATTAATTATCCATAAATAAAATTATTCACAACCTATACAAATCCACCAAATTAAGTTACAAAAAAAAAAAAAAAATCAATCAATCTTTATTAAATCCATATCCATATCAAGAATTTCCAATTCCAATAATTAATCAAACATCCTTTCCATAAATATTTAATTAATCCTAATCTCCACAAACAGATAATTCTCACAAAAAACTCAAATCACCCCAAAAGAATTCTAACATTAATAATTTAACCAAGATAATTCAATTTAAAAATTGCTTTATTTTTGGGACGTTACAGAGTCAATTCGTTATGACCAAGGGGACTTGATCCATGGCCTCTGACCCAATTTGCCTCAACCTTAAGAGGTCGAGGTGAATAAGTTGGGCCTTTTGGATTAACACCTTTTTTTTTTAGATTAATACTTTTAGTTTAAGGCTAAAATTAATCTTTCTTAGTCTAAGGGAGACAAGTTGGACATTTTGGCCCAACACCCATCTTTTTTCTTCGAGAACAATACTTTTAGTACAAGACTAAATTTTGATGTTTCTACCTCGAGCAAGTACAAGAACTTGATGTCAAAAAAGAGGGACAATGCCTCAGTATCTGCCAAGCTATTATCTCATTATGTCGGTGCAGATCAACCACTAAAGAAAAGGATTATGAATAATATGTTTACGAATGAGTCTCGACTGACTAACCGAAAGAGGAAGACTAGTTCATAACTTTGGACTACATTACATAGATTAAGCCCCATTTACTACTTGGACTAAGCACTCCAGACTCACGAAGTTATGATCCCTAGATGGAACAAGAGAGAATATTTTTACCTCAACCAAAGTATAAGGAAAAGGCACAACACATAGGTTTACAAGAGAGGTCAAACTAGTGAAGTTACTGAAAGGTGCTCATACTACTAGACTATGATAAGAAAATTACGAAAAACATTTAGGGTAATTGCATTGTTCACAAAAGTTTACAAAACAAATTAGGTCATTTAGAGGAATGAACTAATTGGCTACAATATTTCACAAATGCCTTAAATTCTCAATTTATTTTATTTATTTTTTATAAATATATTAAACTGCATTTATTATTGATATTAAAATGGACATATTTAAACTATTAATTAAGTAATATTTTCTTTTTATTTAATTTATTTGATTGCATTTATTATTGATTCTAACTAACTAAGGTATATATGAAATACAATTATGGCAATGGTTAAATTGAATTTAATTAACAAATATATCTCCAATCTATCTCTCCACTCTTTTATACTGTCCACTTCCTGTTATTTCTTTTGCCGGTCAAACTCATTTTCTTTTGTCGTTCATCTATTCCATTTTTTCCAATGAGTTTATAATTATTTCATGATATATATTCTGTCAAATTTTCATGTTTTGAAATCAATTATTATAAATTTTTAGGTTTTTCAATTGATTTTATGTTAAATTAGTAAATAATAATTTTAGTTGATTTTGAAAGGAATACATTTTCAAAGTATAATGATTATATTATATCCAGTTATCAATGTATTCATATATTTAAAGTGTTGGAATTTATGTCCTAAACTTTGTAGATTGTAAATATAATTCATTGATTGTTATTAACAAAGTGTTATTATTATAATTTCAATAAATGTTATTGATTATATTATTAGTTTTGTGTTAATACCCCAAATCCAATAAACTAACATACTAGGCTGTTTGATAAATCTTGAACAGTATGTAGAGACTTACACAGATCAATGTTCAAGATCAACTTAAAGGGTCTATAGTATAGGAATAAAGCTCGACACCTTATCCTGGTAACACTATGGATACGACTCACTTTGTATTTGATACAAACACAATGATTCAACACGTTCATGTAAGTGGCATGCGAGTAAGGGTATCCTATACAATAAGTTTGCATAAGATCAGACCACGAAATAGTAACCACTAGATGCAACTCCATTAACTAGTTAGATTTCTATTTCATTAGGATGACCTAGGCAACTTAGTCTTAATCCTGACTGTATTATGAACTCTTGTTCGCGAGGCATTATCCTTTTATTTGTACGAGTGAGAGTGGCCAGATTGTCGACTCAATATGCTTATCATTTTGAAGACAAGACCGAGTGGGAGCTAGGAACATAATCACACAAGATGAAATTCACTTCTTCTTGACTTTAGGGTAAGTAGATGAGTGTTCCCTTAAATGGTGTCTTCGAGACTTGAACAAAGGGCCCTACCTTCTCTATCGCACGAGAGAGGTTTCTGTTTATTTGTTGGACCATAAACAGGTTGTTCATTAAAGAAGCACTAGTATTTAAGGACTAGAAGTAACTAGGGGTAAAACGATAATTTGACTCAGTTGGTGTTACGAACACTCGTGAATGACTAACTTACTATTATTGGTCTTTGTATGTGAACACAAAAATATATCTATATTGAGAAGAGTTCGGCTGTGAGTCCTTAGTGAAGTGTACACACAATTAACAAATATTGATTAATGTGGTTAATGAGTTTAGCCTATTAATCTCATATCGTTGTAGCTTTTGATCTGTAGGTCCATTAGGCCCTCTTCTTTGCTCGTAAAGGATAATGAGATTTATTTATATTGGTTGTAATTAGAAATGTTCAAATTTACTTTGGAAATTAGTATAATGTATGGTGCTACGTTATAATATAAAGTTTATATTTTAATCAAACTTTATTATATAAATTTAATTTTGGATATGATTCAAAATTAATTTATGAGTGATAAAATATTTGAATGAGTTTAAATATTAATTTAATGTGAATTAAATTCATATCAAAGGATAATTTAAAATTATTGGTTGTGAGAGAAATTTATATTTAAATATAATTCAAATATAATTTAAGTTAAATATAAGATATTTAATTTAGCTATTAACTAATTGGAGAATTAATTAATATTTTAGTTTAATTTTATTTAATTAAATTAATTTAAAACCGTACGAAATGCGAGAGATATTCATTAAATATGATTTAAATGAAATATTAATTAAATATAATTTAATTAATTTTTAATTAGTTGATTTGAAATTTCTATTAATTTAATATTTTTAAAATTAATAGAATTTCATGATTCTCTCCTACTCTATGAAGGAAAGGGAGTTATAAATACGTAGAAGAAAATAGTTTTTCTTCAACCTATGCTTTTGCCTCTTTGCAAATAGTTTCTCTCAAAACCTTTTTTCATTCCAATTGATTCCCAAAAACCAATCTCATTTTAGAAGATAGAAAGGTCTTGGATGGCTGGTGTCCCCAATTTGGAGTTTTAGTAGATTCATAGGCGTCAAACTACTTGAGTTTTTCATTCTCTGTATCTTTTAATTTAAAAGCATGCTTAGTCTTTTAGAATTTTGTTTCTAAATATTGTCAATGTACTGGTATTTTGAGATTTCCAAATTAAATTGAGAAATGGTTCCGTAAAATCTTTCGCTGCCAACGACTTTAATCCCTTCATAAAGTCCATTTCATAATTTTATACTGTATATAAATTTAGAATCCGTTTACATGTTTTTTCGTTATATATAGGGGTTATTATATATGGATGTTTATTATAGTGATTAACAACTAATTTTATTGTATGTTATATTATTAGATTAGATTAATTGGGGCTTTAAAATTTACCAGATTTTATATAAAATATTATTACAGTTGTTTACTATATATATAATATGATGTATAGAAATAATTAAATACGCATGTATATATATGAGAAAGTACGTAAAATATATATCTTACTATTATGTAACTTACCAAAAATCTATTTATTATAATTATATTTAATATAAACATGGTATATATTTAAAATTAATAGCTAAAGAAAATAAGAGTACGAGTATAAAATTTTTATAATATATCATCTTACCAAATAATAAATTATATGTATATTTTCAGTTTTCAGTATGTTTATTACCATAAAATATAAATCATTACGTATTTTTGGAAAAGTATAGAATTTATAGAATAAAAAAATAAAAATGAAAAAAAAACGTACATATATTTGTGCAAAACTTGAGCAACATAAAAACATAGGAAAGAAAAACAAGTAAAAAAATCATGTAAAAAACCTTATACCAATGACAATAAAAATGAAAATAAATGAAATTTATACAAGAAAGAAAAAGTAAACCAAATATTTAAAATAAAAATAATAAGCATGTATTATACAATTAAAAAAATTGTATTAAAATGCTCTAAACTAAAATAAATAATAAATATCCAAAGTCAAATTTAAAATCAATTCAATAAGAAAATTATTTCCATTTTTTTTTCCATATTTGTGTTATTATGAATTTCTTCTATTTTAAAAAATAATATTAATCATAATGATGGAAAGTATTTGTCATTTGAGTCTTACTTTTATGTAAATTTAAAGTTGAATGTGCCTTTTAGTTAAAAAATGACAATTTTAAGTTTCTTATATAATTGAACTTATATATTTTAAGTTATATGAGGTAAAACCCCATCTAGATGTCTCGAATCCAATACTTTTACTTCAACCCTAAAACTAATCTTCCTCCCTAATCATGATGAAATTTATGCATTGTAAAAATATAATAATCAGATCTAACAAATGCATTGCAACTTATACCCAAATAAATGGTATTATGAGTTCTTAAAAGCAATTGGTTAAAATATATGATAGTACAAAGTAGATAAAATTTAATTAAATTATATAAGACATCCAAAGTGGCAAAAATGTAATTAACGAACAATTGATGAGCCTTTCTTTTTAAGTAAATGTATTATGGTGTGGTATAATCCAACCTTGTTTTCCCAATCTTTCCTTTTATAAAAATATTTGAGATATTATTTGTTTTGAGTTCATTGTTTCCCCATCTTTCCTAAAAGGAAATCACTTCATTGCATTATTGTCAAAGCAAAATTTTGTGGTCCTCAACATATACATCTTTTTCCTACCACTTTTTGAAAAGCTAATTCCCTATCAAATTATATATATTTATAAATGGTTTGGTAGATTTATTTAGATTGGTATGTTTTTATTAAATGATGATAGATTCATTGAAAAGTATAGTGTGTCAATTGAGTGTGGTCGATCTTTTTGATCTTTTTCATTAATCAAAAAACTATATAGAGACTTTTAGAATGGATGTCATTTTTAATACCTTTCGTCATTTACAAATCAACTATAATTCCTTTCATTGATTAGGAGAACTCAATCAAAGTGACTTTGAATTAAATCACAATTATCCTCGGTTAGAGAAGTGATATATTTTTTTTTATTAAACACAAAAAAACCCAAAATTCTTAAATAATTGGTCAAAAGTAATTAATATTTTATTAATTACTTCATTTTTTAACCCTTGTTTTTATGAAACAACAAATATTTGGTAATGAGGTCAATAAAAATATATAATAGTATTATAACTTTATGATGTTAGACGATATGTTCAAATCTTCTCCCACATATATATTTGTAAAACT
Organism: Cucumis variabilis; assembly: GCA_037974545.1. Lineage (NCBI taxonomy): Eukaryota > Viridiplantae > Streptophyta > Magnoliopsida > Cucurbitales > Cucurbitaceae > Cucumis > Cucumis variabilis. The sequence continues at coordinate 17,533,414 of JBBPDI010000020.1, forward strand.
AAAAAAAAAACATTTGATTGTAAATCTTAAGCGTATAATGTTATATTGAGTAGGTACAATACACCAAAACCATTTATTGTGTTAGGGTAACACAATATTTGATAAGCTCAATATTATACTACATGTATTTGATTAAATCAAATTGTAAATTTGATCATTTTCGTTGAAACTTAGCCTCAACTTAGATTTTATGATAGATGAAATCTCAGATATAGTCCCTAAATTATTTATACGTACTCGACTTTTTTTTTCTTTCTATATCCTATATACAAATATGAATACTAACACACACAAAAAAAATCAATATTATCATGAACACTACTTTTATCAATAATTTTCTTTGTTTAGTTTTTTATTTTTTGCTAAAAATTAAACGATCGAGCCACATTTCAAAATGTTTTTTTTTTCTGGTAAGAAAAACCTTGTTTTTGTCTTTTAAAATCTCACTAAAAAATTTGAGGAGAAACAAATATAAATTTAGGAGAAAAACAAGAATAAATTTAAAAATAAAATCATTATCCAAGAATAAAACATTTAGTTTCAATGAGATTTGATGAAACCAAATTATATAAAATAAAATTGGAATAACTTAATATCAAAACATAAGAGACCAATTTTTTAAATCATAAATAATAAGTCTAAAATGAAGCGGAACCTTTAATACTAATAAAAAGAGGAAAAAGCAAAACACACATAACATAATATATATGTATGAGTGTATTTTATGAAACATGGTGGGGAGATTGGTACTTTGGAGGCCGTAGAAGTACAGCGTATCCTTATGCATATTCTTATCATTGCTCGGAATCAAATAATTATTTAAATATAAACTATATACAATTTTGATCTAATAAAAACATAAACATTCTCCAAATAAATAATAAAAGAGAATTGGAGAGAAAATAAGTTATCCACACATTAAAGAAAAGATGAGATAAAGGATGAAAAAAAATTACTTAATTATATTTTTCTAATTGCGGAGTTAGCTTGGACTAGCCAATATCCACCGTCAAATGTTCATAACAAAGAATACTTTACGAATGTTTTGATTTACTAAAATAAAATCTAAGTATGATGCTCGATAATAAAATTTAAAAAAAAAAAAAAGCAAAAACCATGTCAGCAAGACCCAACACACATCCACGTCACATAATTCAAGTCCAGCAAGCTACTCCACAATCATTCAAAGAGGAGAATATTTGGATAACAAAATATGTTACAAAGGAATCCTTATAGTTATTAGTCGTTGATCAATTGTGTAATGTACTGTATGGATTATTGTTTCATTTCTTTATTATTTTTGCTTCTCCCAATTCTGGGGATTTCAATTCTATAAATATAAGTTTTTTCGATTTTTCTTCTTACAAACTTCTATCACGTTTCAACCAAGGTTGAGACTATGTAGGTCGGCCTAGTCAAACATAAAACCAAGATGACAATAATTTTCCACGTCGTTAAATCAAAAAACAATCACTTAAAAGAATGTATTTGTAATTACAAAAACTAACTACAATTACTACCCAACTAAAGACATAGTAAGAGTGGCAAGTCCGACTTGATCCACAAAAAATGATTTTTGATTATCTTGAGTGATTCTTTCAATTTTATTTAGGGAACCCAACTTTGATAAGAAATTAATTAAAGATAAAATATAGTTCTAAAAAACAATAAAATTGACATAGGAGTGAGAATCAAGTAAAGACATGTTCTTAGTATTATAATTTCATCAATGAGTTAGTTAATTGCTTATACTAATTATGACCATCATAGATTTAGGAGTCTTATTTCCGTGATTAACTTTCTCAAGTCTAACCCGACCTTTCTAATTATATATAATTAATAGAGACATATCTTCATAGGCCCATTAAGTAGTACAACATTAAAATCCTCCATTAATTAATCTCAACTAATCTCAATGTCATTCTCGTGCATATTAATTAAGATTAGCATATTTGGTCCAACTGTATTCTCTCTCAAGTTAACATCAAGTAAAAGTAAAGATCGTAATTCATACATTAGCTACATGTTTAGTAATGAATATGCTAATTAAAATGAGTTATGGATTAACAAGTCCGTGACAAAATCATAAGTCCAAAAAAACACAAATTATAGTTACTCATGGTTACAACATAAGTAAAGACACTTCACCACCAAAATCAAGATAAATATATTAATGAAAAAATAAAGAGTGAAAGAGAAAGAGAAAGAAAGTCAAGTATGTGACTATCGTCCTCCAAATTTGGATAGATCTCCAACGGTCTCCTTAAATGTCTACTCCTTTGTAGCACCAAAATGTTGTCTTTCCTTTGAACTCGATTTCTAGGAAAGCTTCACCAAGTAATTGAAGAGAATTTAGAAGAATTCTCTCAAAGAATAGGCTTGTAGGGATGGAAAAATTAGTAACTCGTGGCCTTCCCCTTCCCAATTGATGTTTTGGAGTGTCAAAGTTGTGAACAGATGTTTGTCTTTGGAAGCCAAATTCGAGTCAATTTATAGAAAAAAGAAAAATAAATAATAAAAAAAAACAAAGGGGTGGCATCGCAACCTTGTAAGTACCATTGTAACACTTGTTGAATATTCTACCTAATCCACTGGTCGTTTGTCGCACGCCATGAAGGCTTGTCTGCTGCGCAACGTTGCAGCGTGTCCATCTGAAGCCCCACCTACCACACGAACTTGAGGGACACACCATGCATCTAATTTATGGTCGACAATGCAACACTATCCTATCGTAGATGCATTTTTGTTAGTTCACATTTTTTTTCTTCATTTTTGCTCCAAATTGACCTAGTTTTGTTTGTTTTTGTTTCTTTTACTCCCAAATGAGAAATTAGCTATAATTTGGTGAGAAACACTGCAAACACATTAAATTTAATAAAATCAACTCTAAATAAGAAGTGAAGATAAACAAATTTTAGGTGTTTATTAGTGTACACTTTGAACCGGTTAATTGGTTATCTAATTATCCTAAGGTAACTCGAAAACCTTGGAGAACACACCCTAGGTTAACCTTCTCTATAAATGTATTATTTTAACTTCATACGATGTAACTTAACTCTTACTCTCAAACTCTCTAGCTTTCACACTCTTTCACTTCTAACTTAGGACGATAATGTAGTGTGTATGACAAAACACCACACTAGTGTGCATGTTTTCTCTTTTGCAGGTCACACTTTTCTCTTCTTACACCAAATTAATTGTTGGTATCACGTAAAGGTTAGATGTGCTTACCCGTGTCCAAAATTTGACATCAACAACTACTTCCTACCCAGACTAAAACAATCCATACCTCAAATACAAATTATTATTATACACGTTAAAAGAATATGCACTACAAACACAAACTATAATAATCAATTTAGTGCCTCAAATATCATTTATTTTCGGTACTTTAATAGTAATCTTAAATTCAATTTTGTTTTTCTTTAATTTATTAAAATTTTCTAATATCAATAAATTTTCATGCAAATAAATATAATACGTGAACATGTTTTCAAAATTTATCATTAAATAAAACTCTAAACCAACACTAATATATTAAATTTAAGATTTATTAAAAGTATACAAAAAAAATTACATATTTGAAAGTAGGCTAGATTATAAAAGAAAAATAAAAAAAATAACCCCAACTTTGCATTTTGTGTAAAAATAATCACAAACTTTTAAAAGTTTCAAAAATACCATCAAACTTAATAAAAGTTTTATTAAAAATATTCTTGCAATTAGTTTTGGATGGAAAGCTTTAAAGTTTTGTTTCAAAAATACCCATGAACTATGAAAAAGTTACCAAAATACCATAGAACTTAAAAAAAGTTTTAAGAAAATCACCTCACAATTAATATATGAACTAAAATTGTTAATGTATTATTGTAAAAATAACTCTAAATTAAATATATCTCTATCATTAGTATAAGATAAATGTATTTGAAGTTGGTACATTTTACAAGATTGACAATACTTTTAAAAATAAATTTATCTAAAGTTATAAAACAAATACTAACAACTTCAAATAAATTTATTATTATTTTGTAATTTAGAGTTAGTTTTTGAAGTAAATATTAATAGTTGTGGTTCATATATACTAATTTGGAGAATATTTCTTTTTTTAACTTGCTTTAAGTTTAATGATATTTTTAAAAATTTTCAATAATTCAAAAGTATTTTGAAACAAAACTTGAAGTATTTCCATCCAAAAGAGTAATGTTGAAAATTTAACATATTTTTTAAACTTTAAGAGACATTTTTGAAAAGTTGAATGACAAATATATAAACTCAAATAAAGCCATTTGTAAAGCTTTCATATGAAATAAGAATAACATGAAAAGAAGAAAAAAGAAAAAAAAAAGGGATGGTGGTATCGGTGATGTACGTTTTTAGATTCCAAAATATTTTATAGTGAAGGGTTTAAAAAATGAAATTATATATAATAGTTTTGTTAATGTAAGAGGACAAAGAATATTGGTATCCTTCACTTATCTTCTTTCTCAAGCTTTCCCCATCTCCACGCGCTTTCTTCAAGCCTACTAATTATTATTCTTTTTAATATTTCTCTAAACTTTAAAAACTTGTAATGCATTTTGTACGGATAGTGTATGAATAAAAATTGTTAATAATTTGAAGCAAACAAAAAAAGATCTAAACTTTTAAAAGTTGCATTAACACTGTTAACCTTAAATAAAATTAAAAGTGCTGATATAGTTAGTAAATATGTAATGAATATTTAAATAAAAGTTTGTCTAATTATCGTTATCATGCGTAATGACTAAACCCATTTCATTGTATTTTAAAATTAAAACAGTATCACACAACTTGGAATTTGAGTACTAATATACACATATAGAATTTGAATCGATCAAAAAATTAAAGTTTATTTCTTCCGTGTAAGTATCAAATGAAGAACTTTGCACTTCATGTTGAATTAGTCTCATATATATGTTGTCTGTTAATGAACACCCCAATATACAATATATAATATATAATATATAATATATAATACTTTGTGTCGTCTTCTTGGATAATTTTTGTTTCTTACAACTTGATTTGTAGCATTTAGAATAATATTTGAAACTTATGTGTGATAGTGATGCTAAGTTGAGCACAGTTTTATTCAATATAAATATGCCAATTGCTTCTCATTCGTTGATTGTAATATCCTAAATGTTGAGTTTCCCCTAGTGGCCCTACATTTTGTCTAAACGCCTTAAGTTCACAAAAACCTCATTCTCCTACACTTTATCATCCATATTCAATCTTTGTTTAAATTTCACATACATACAATGAGCGATAATTGATCGATTCATTCATTGTGAATTTTCTATCAATACAACCCTCCAACATATGCTTTATGTTTCATATATAGTGTTCCAGTGTTTGCAAGCTAGCTTTTGAGACATCTAATAATTATAATCAAATAGGATGCACTAAGTACTTTGATTCATATATATGATAAATGAACTGAAAGATGTACTATTACGTAAAAAAAACTGGTTGAAATATTTTGTCCAACTTACAATGTATCATTACAATATCTGCGTGTAAGTGATTTAAGTCACTTATGTGTATGGTTTTCGCACATATATAACATAAAAATGTATATAACCAACAATAACAATAGATACATATTTTCGTAAATATAACTATAAAAAATAGAGGGTTTCTAAATGCGTCATAATATATACCCAAATACGTTGAAAAGGATCTTTCGACACATGTAAAACTGTTGGGGGACAAGTCAGGAGAAATGCGTTGGGGGACGAATTCTCGATACGTACATGAAGCAGCATCATGAATACCTTACTCTAGATGCCAAAATGAAGCATGTCGCTCGTTACCTTTTCCAAACGTGCTTCATTCTGGTGTCAAGAGTAAGGTATTCCCAACGCGACATCAAGAAAGGGTCATCCAATGCAATGGGTAAAATGTCGGGATATGTGATTAACTCCTAACATGTACGTGCACAGTTATTGTTTACTTGTATTCAGATGATATGTTAATATTAGGCACAAATAGGAGTGTCATTGATTCCACTAAAAGAATGTTGAAATCCAACTCTGATAAGAAAGACATTGGCTTGCTAATGTTATCCTTAGAACTCAAATATCCAAGTGGATGACTCAAATATCCAAGTGGATGCATACTTTCTCAATCTCAATTTTGATTAATTTGAGAGTAAGTCGATTGTTACTCCATTTGATCCAAATTGAAAAATGAAAAAAAAAACAATGATGAAGATGTGTCGTCACTAGAATATTCTAGAGTTATTGGTAGCTAAATTTACATAATAAATTGTACAAGACCTGATATTGCCTATTTAATAGAAAGATTATATTAAAAAGATACACCAGAAATCCTAGACATGATCATTGGAATGTGTTAGTCAGAGTTCTAAGGTACTTGAAGTATTCTCTAGACTATGGATTACATTATACAAGGTAATCCATATGTACTTGAAGTATTTAATGATGCAAATTGGATTTCTGATAACATGAAGACTAAATCAACCAATGAGTATATTTTTACCTTAGATGGAGTCATCGTATCATGAAAATCTACAAAACATGCGCGTCTAGCACACTCTACTATGGAAACAAAGTTTATAGCTCTTGATAAAGCAGGAGAAGAAGTTGAATGAATTCAAAATTTTCTTGAAGAAGATATTCCAATTTGTCCAAAGCCGGTAAGTGCAATATGTATCTATTTTGACAATTTAACTTTTATGAGAGTCAAGAATACTGTCTATAATGACAAGTTACAACGTATTAGAGGCATGCATAATTTGATAAGACAATTGCTCTCTAATAGAATAATTTTCATTGATTATGTGAAATCTAAAGAGAATATTGCAGATCCTTTGACGAAAGGATTGTTAAGAGAGCAATTCATATATAGATCGAGGGAAATGAGGCTAAAGCCTAGGGAATGAGTTATTTGGTGGTAACCTAACCTACTTGATTGGAGATCCCAAGATCTAGGTTCAATAGGTAAACTAGTTGAATAATTCTTAGTTAATGCACCACGAAACTTATACTTTCTTTCCATTTCTATAATATTTTAGAGTGTGTGATCTGTTAATATTAAGGTTCTATTGATTTCTTGTTTTACAAAAGGAGTAATGACATAATACTCTTAATCAATATTATATATGTGAGAGTAGAAGTGGGTCTATTTTATGAAAAACTTTTCAAATGACTTATGTTTTCTAGACACCTCTCTCATATGCATAGCTTGTCTATTTGCTCTCAACGATTTTGTTTTACTTTTGTCTTTCTTTCATGTGGAGTAGGATTGAATATTTTTATTGAAAAAAAGTGAGACTTTGGTGAGTTTTGAAATATAAAAAAAGAAAATAATAATTTAATTGTGTAAATTAAATTCATTTGTTAGAAACTTCAAATTGGATTTAAATCATCAAATTAAGATGTTGTTTCAATTACATATTTAAAATGTATGAAAGTAAATTTGTTGTTTCTTCAATTTGAATGGGTTATGTTTGATTTTAATCAAATAACAAATAAATTGAGTTAAATTTGAGAAATGTTTCAACTTTTATATTCATTTAATTTTATTTTGTATTTTGGACAGTTACTGAGTTGCTAGCCTATAATAGCAACTTATTCCTCATTTGTAGCATCCATTCAAAATTGAAGAGTTCTCTCCTGTCTTCCTTTCTTTTTTTCTTTTCTTTGTTATTGAGTTGAGTTGAAAGCAAGTATCCAATAGTTCTGCTAGGTCCGAGAGTAGTTTAATCGTTCAGTTCTATTGGAGTTAGTCATTGTATCTTGTTGAGACGAGTGTTGTAATTTGCTTGCAAACCCGTGCAGAGCGAATAATTGTCTTCAAGATAACGCTTATCAGAAGCGTGCCTCGACTACGGTTTGAATACAAAGTTCTTTTTTTTAATATATATTTCTTTCAAGTATTTTATTATTTTCATATCTAAAGCTTATTATGTCGTCTTACTCAATTTGATTGTTTCCATTTGAGTTGTAATCAGTTTGCTAGTGGATCGTGAGACCCTGATCCAAAAAATGAGTCGTGTTGCGGAGAAGTCTTGCTGGGAAGTTATTTCAGATAAGTGTATGGTCATCCTGCAAGGAAGGATGCGAGAGGAGAAAAGGTGATGTGAAGAAAAATATTTGAGTCTAAGTTCTATCTCGTTAAGGTAAGCGACGATATACAAATAGATGGCGAGGAAGAAGCATGCGTTGGATGCCAAGAGCTAGATGTTTAACGTAGTAATGTAGAAAAAAGTACCTACGCCTAAGGGAGCGTGACAAAAAATGTAGGTGTCATGTTGAAATGATTAGAGGATCCTCTGAAGAAAGTAAATGTTTGTTGCTTCTCAAGAAGATAGAGAGATTCAGGCGATTAAAGAGCTAGTTTGGCTTTCTAAGGAGATAAGGTAGGTGTCTCAAGAAAACGTCCAATCGTCGATGACTTTTAGCTTACACGTCAAGTTTGGGTTAGTAGCATGGCGCAACGAATCAGTGAGATGACACGTGTAAAGCATGAAAGTGACCATGAATGTGAAATGTCACTATAAATAGGGTTAAAGACCAAAGAAAAATGAGCCTAGAATGTAAGATTTTCTGATAAAGTGACAAGAGGAAGTTTTGAGTGTTGAACGGCCAGTTGAGAGAACAACTAGACAAAAAGCGAAAGTTGAAAGCAGAGAAAAAATGAGTTGAGACTAAGTATTTTCGTGAGTGATCTTTATAAATGAATAAATGTTTGTGAATGATTCTTCATAAAATAAAATGAGTATTTTTGTATGAATGAATGGTTGTTTATAACGAGAACCTTTGTATTTATGATCTTCGTATTGAAATAAAATATTTTATAAATGTTGTGTTACAAGTATTCTTTCACAACCTCATGTTTATGCTTATTACATGACTTTGTTATTTTTGTGATAATTTGTGTTAGGAGTAAGCTGCAAGCTAGTACTTCCTTTTTACTAATTGTGTGGTTTATGCGTTGAGGAGTGATATGATCTATCGTAAGACGCTGGTGGAAATTCCAGGTAACTAGCAAGACACTAGTTGAATGTGAATCCTAGGTTTAAGCGAGGGAAGAATCCCAGGTCGGGGAGAGTTGTGACGAAATCTTGACGTTGGATGCTGGTGAATGTGAATCCCAGATCTAAGTAAGGAATAAGGTATGAGACGCTGGTCGAATGTGAATCCCAGGTCTCAGGAAAAGATTGAATGTGGCGAGACGCTGGTGAAAATTTTAGGTAACTCGCATGACATTGATTGAATGTGAATTTCAAGTCTCGGTGATGATTTTGGAATGTGTGATGACTTAATCATGTAAAACTTATTGTACTTGTTGTGATGGTGGTTTGATATGATGAGAATCATATGTTTGTGATCTGACCTTGTTGCTATTATTATTTGAATTTGTTGTATTCCCCAAAAGGTTTTCTCAAACTTATAACTCACTAAGTCCTTTTGACTTTTTAAGTTTTTCCTCTCCAGGTTGTCAAACGTTAAAGCCAAGTAAAAGATGGTTCTCAGGCGTGGAAGTCAAGTTAAGGAGGGAAGGCATGGTTGTTATGTAAACTTATGCGGCGTGAGTCATGTCATTATACCTTGTGTTCAAGGAGTCGATTGGTAAGCGCATCGCTCTTTGACACAGATGGCTTAATTCAGAAGAAAGACGAGTGCAACACCAAGGTTGGTAAGGCCAAGCCTAGTGAGGAGAGCCAAAGAACTAAGTCAAGAAAAAGAAGCCCTAAACACTGTCCTCGAGTTGGGTTGTTGGGCGACCAAGGTGAAGGAAGAAATGAAGTCTTTACACCTCTAGGCACCCTATCTCAAGAAGCAGCATTTGGCGGTGAAAAAGAAAATGAGTTTTATACTCCAGAACATCTTGGCTCGAAGAGCAGCACCTTGGTGGAAGAAGAAAGGCGTGTAGATCAGTCTTGGTTTTTTTTTTTATATATACAAGAAGGAAAAATGGTTGTATATTGCAATTTGAGAACTCTGTGTAAAGTGTTAAGTTAATAAAAAGAAGTTTATTCATTCTGATGTATTATCTTTTGTGCTTATCACATAGAAACTAAAAGTTGTCTAGAGCTAAGTGTTAAGTGCTAGGCAACAAAGCTAAGTTAAAAGTTGTTTTCCACTGCAAATAGTTGTGAAGGTCTCCAAGATTCAAGTCAAGAAATTGAAGAGACAAGTAAAGGGAGTTGTTTCGTTTACTAGGCGTTTGTGTGTCATCTCGCAAAGGGGTACGCGATGGATGTCTATGCGGCACGCATCTATCTGGTTGCATGGAGTGATAGTTGAGGAGGGACGTGACATGGATTCAGTTCATATTATATTCAAATTTTCCTCTAAACAAATTGATGCACAAATGTTCAAAGCATTGAGAACATTCATCCCAAAAAGTATTCAATGTTAAATTGAATTCAACATTCGCAAAATATTTTATAAATAACCCACAAAATCCATCTAAACCTACAGAGAGGAAATTAATCAAACATGGTTTCCATAGACATAATCACATTTAGAGTACAAAATTAATAAAAAGAATGATTAAAGATACAAAAGGAAAATAACGACATTATTTGACGATCCAACTTTATCTCTAAAGTAGAATTGACCCTCCAATGTCCTTCGATCGTCTCTAGCTACAAAATTCTCTAAACTCTACTTTGACCTCTCTCTCTTGGCTTCCAAGCTTCAAGGACTCGATAACCTAATCAAAAGAAAAGAACAAATTTTATAAAGCTAG
>JBBPDI010000020.1:17611437-17626266 GCA_037974545.1 Cucumis variabilis
TTTGCATTGCCATTGTCCTAATATTTTGGTACACTGGAATGCAATTTTATATTGATACAAGGGGCAGCTCATTATACATTTTTTAGTTATTTTGAAAATCTCGAGGAAAAAAAAAAGAAAAAAAGAGATGCTGTATTTATTGGATTCATTCATATAAGCTTTAGGTTTAAATAGTGTTTTTGGTTATTGCTTTTGGTTTTGGTTAATCCTGTCATTTCATTTTCATGTTCATTTCTTTACGTTCGTAAATTCAGTTTGATACTTTATTTATATAAAAAAGTTAATGTGTTGCAGAATGCACTCATCTGAGTCTAAAATAAAATGCCAACCATATGAAAATCTGTAATGTGTGATTCTTTTTTTATTTTTATTGATTTATATATATTTGTAAAATGTATAGAGAAAGGGGAGGCTTGGATTTGGTTCAACCTTAGTATGATGATCAAAATATATTGAAGGTTATGTACTAAAATAGATAAAAAGTTACAAGTATATAAGTAACCAACCAAAAACCAAAGCCAAAAGTATAATTTTATAATTTTTTTATTTGTAAATCCTATCTTTGTGAGATAAAAAGAAAAAGAAAAAGACATGTACACGGTTATAAAATTAATCAAACATATTTCAATTTGACATCGATAGGATGACTTAGAGGGGAAGGTCTTGGTTTTCTTGAGGACAATTTGGATTGAGGATTAAAAACAGAACAATATAGAGTGGGTTGGTATTAGTTGAGTTAGGTCGAAGGTTTTAATCTTTTGATCTCTATATTTTCGATTTATATTTTTATACTTTTGATTAAGAGGTTAAAGGTTATAATCCTTTTTCAACCTAATAAATGTATCATAGGAAACAAATAAATAAATGAGCACTTGAGTTTTAAACAAGAAGAGATAGACTTCAACACTATTACTCTGTCAATGTCATAGGTTGAAAGTTCAAAGATAGTGATGCACTGGAGATTTGGGCCAAAGGAACATATGACTTTAGTACATTGATGAATTGAAAAGCGTAAATGGATTATTTTAGAATGGGACTTTAAATTAAAGGTAACGTTTCATGTATTCCTCCACAGTTGTGTAGTCAACTTCTGGATAGAGATTGCAAGCTTCTTCACCATCTTTTCCTATTTCGAAGTTTGCAAGACAACCCTCGTAGCATACATGATAATAATGACTTAACCCAACTTGCGCTGCATAGTCTTGACCTTTTCTCAAAAGAAAAAAAAAAAAATCAAGTTAATATACAATCAAACCTTCGAGATTGATACTACAAATAAGCTTCGACTGATTATCAATACTAAATAGATATACATATGTTTTAGTCTCTAGTGTGTGTCTATATAAATATAATTATATATTTTTTTATGGGTTTAAGCTAAGCCTGTCACGTTTGAAAGTGTTACATTTTTTTTTTTAATTTTGAGTTTGATTTTTATCGAGACACTCATAGAAATGATAATTAGAATAAAAATATTTAACATTTATAGCAATATTTTAAAAATTTTACAAATAAAACAAAATTGATTAATGATAGACTTTGTGATAGACCCTCGTTGTCTATCAATACTGTGGTCTATAACTGATAGACCATACAAGTTTATCAAAGATAGAAATCTATCATTAATAGATTTTTCTGTATTTGCAATTTTTAAAATGTTGCTATACACTTTATTATTATCCCTATAAATTTGCTATCCACTACAATTTACCAATTTTTATTTAGTTTGAAGGTTTCAAATATTTCAAGTTTATTCTTCAAATTTAAGTTTTATTTCAGTTTGATTGTTGGAAGATTTACATTTTTAACAACCAACCTTTTGTTTTAACAAAATTTTAAAAAGAATTATTATTAATTATGTTTGATAAAAAAACCTAAGGAACAAAAAGAACTTTTTTTTCTCTCTAAAAAAAGTATTACACCAGTTTTAATTTAAAAAGTTTCAATACCCTTTTTTTTTTTATCAATGTTAAAATTGGCTCGATCATAACAAATGCATACATATTGAGAATATGTTGTTTTTAAAGTACAACTGCAAAGATGGAAATTGAATGTTTTAACCTTTAAAAAGAAAGATATCGGGTAGGTTTGTCAATTAGAGATAGCGTAGTGCGTAGTTTATAATATCTTTTAGTTAGATGTCCCTCTAATTCTTTTTTGCTATCTCCCTGAATATCCTTAACCTAATTTAACATTACTCACCCATATTTTCTTATTGACAAATATTAAACCTACGGAACTAAATTGAAGATCTTAAGATTAGAGGCCTATTTTAATTGAAAAACACTTAAATCATGAGGGAGTGAAATTCTATAGCAAATATATATATATATATATATATATATGTATGTATGTATAGTGAAAAAAGAATCAAGAATAACCAATATATATGTAATGAATGGAGCTAACCTTTCATATTAGCTAGAAATTCTAGGGAAGAGATGGAGGTTTTAATGAGCTGTTTTCCAATTAATTTCTCCCAAATCTCAACAACTTCTCTTTGTGATAAAATGTTTTTGGGTGGCCTAATGTACACTGTTTTGTTAAGAGTTCGACAATCATCTATGCTCTTCATTGTGTACATTGCAGTGTCATCTTCATCCACATATATTGCTGTCACCAATTATATTATTTATCACATAATTAATTAAATAAATAAGTTTAAATTTATAAGTAACATTTTGTCTAAATTATATATCTACTTTTTAGGAATATTTTAAGAAACTAAGTTAAATTTTAAAAATAAAAAGAAGTTTTTAAAAGTAGTTTTTGTCGTTAGAATTGAGTTAAAAATTCAACTCGATTGTAGTTGTATGAGAAAATAGTCTCAATTATATAAAAAAATAAATAAAATGAGATTGTAGTTTCTTTGAAAGTTAGTTTTGAATGAAAGGTTAAAAGTAACAACTTTGTGTAAAAGAATGAGATACTTTTTAAACTAAGAGCACAAATTTAAAAGGTTTTTATACGACTAAACCTAAGAAAATGAACGTATATATATATAACAAGTTCTATGTATATGTATGTATATATAACCTTTTTGATTGCCATCTCCAAGGAGAAGAACATGATCTTTGGAAGGAAGGATTGAACCAGGTTGACACAAACCACCAAGAAAGTAACCAGCAAAACAATTGGCTGAGATATAAGTGAAGGGGATTTTAGCCTCTTCAATGGCTTTCCTCACCACCATTTTATCATCAAATGTTACTCTTCCTGGCTCCATTGCATTCTCCATTCTTGCCGGATCTGTCCCGAACTCCGACGGTAAAAATCTCTGTAAATAAATCTGATTTTAGTACTTCTTCCACCAACTTTCACCATTATTATTATTAAGTTTAACTTTCACATGTTTTTTGTTTTGGACCCTTAGAAATATAGATGCATGGAAGAGTGTATTTTTTTTTTATGAATATTTAAAAATTAATATATATATAAATATATTTACATTTAATTATACTAGTAGTAAATTATTACTAAATCTAGAAAGTTTGATGAATAGGTTAGGATTTAAATATTTAACTCTCTTATCCTTTGGTCCATATACACATTTTTATTACCAAGATCTAACACGTGAAGGCAGTTTATTAATTAGGGTTTGAAAATACTAGCCAAAGAATTTCTTCATTAGGGTTTTAAAAATGTCTTTCGGTGAAAAATATTATTTTCGTGCATTAGGTTTGAAAAATAATAAAAGAAAATTAGTTAAAAATTAGAATCATATACATACGTTAAATATATTAAACTCACGTAAGAAATTCACTTTAGTTTAACTAAAATTCGAACATGTATGCTTTAAAAAAAATAATAGATTAGAACATACGCATATAATATATTGTAAATTAATAATTATTTTTTTTAAATTATGAATAGAATTTAAAATTTTGCTAAAGTGAAGTATAAACGTAGTTTGATTGAAATAAATTTGAATTATTAATTTAAGGTATCGTGAGATTTGATTACTCCTATTTCATAAATTATAAAGAAAATAGATTTCAAAATATTAACTAAGGTCTCGTTCAGTAACTATTTTATTTTTGTATTTTAAAATTAAGTCTATAAACACTACTTCTATCTCCATTTTTTGTTTTGTTTTTCATTTTCTTTTACAAATGGTTTTAAAACTAAAAAGAAAAGTAGTTTTTCTAAAGTTTTCTTTTTTGAAAAACTTGGGAAAGAATTCAATTCAAATCATAGTATAAAATTGGGAAGAAAGTAGACATAATTTTTAAAAACAAAAATACAACAAACGAAATGGTTAACAAATGAATTAAGTACTTTTAAGTGTGATTTCAATTTTAATCCATAATTTTAGAATGTCACACTTTTATCTTTCATATTTTGAGATTTTTTTTTTAAAAACTTTTTTTACTATTATTTATTTTTAATGTTAATATCGACATTAATTAATTTAAATGAAATAAAAATAATAATCATTAATTATGTTTAATTTAAAAAAAAAAATTATAATTAATTAAGTTTCATTAATTTCATCACTATTTAAAATTAAATCTAAACTTTCCCTTTAAAATTATATAAAAAATTGAACTTAAAAGTGTAAAATATAAAAATTTCTTTCGATTTTATTTTTTAATTTTTAAAAATTAGGCCTATTTCCTTTCATATTCTGCTATAACGAGGCATCATTATTTTTAAGTAAACACCAGAGTTGAAATTTTACCTAAATTTCAAAAATAAAAACAAAGATTTAAAAACTACTGTTTTTTTTTTCCAATTTCAAATTTGACTTTGACTTTAAAAACACTCCCAAAATGTATCAAACCAAAGCTTAAGAATTAATTAAACAAAATAAAACGAGATATCGCAGGTTTGAAATTAAAAAAAGAAAAGAAAATGTAGCCTTTAATAAAGTTTAATTTTGAAACCTAAAACAGAAAAGATATTATATATAGCATTATCAATTCCTCTAAGTGATCACTTATATCACTTTCAATAAATGAGAAATAAGAGTAAAAAGAGTAAAAAGAGATCAGAGAGAGAGAAAGTATATATGTATATATGAGGGTACCTTAACATTTCCAGCTTCTTTAATTGCACGGACAAGGTTGAGTTGAAGAAGAATATGATGAGATCTAATATGAACACCAGAAATAGAAGAAATAACAACATCTACAAGCTTCATAGCTTCAACAAGAGTATTATGGTCATTAAAAGAACCACAAATCAAATGAGCTCCTTTTTTCTTGAATGATAAAAGAAGCTCAATTTTCTCAATATGATCAACTCTAATTTCTTGCCTTTGTAAAACGTATGTTTCATGCCCTAATTTTAAACTTGCCTTAACCAATCTCTTTCCCAAGTTACCTGTTCCTCCAATTATTAGCACTTTGCTCTTCATCCCTATCTTCTTAATCTAATAATTATTGCCAACTCAATTTTTCTTATCTTCTTATCTTCGATCCTTTTATTTTGTAGTGGAGGAAGAATGAAGTTCATCCACATATATAAAGAGGCATAATATATCTGGTGGAGAAGATTTCAAAACAAAAATCATTTAAAAACAAACCCCACATATATTACTTCTGACAAATCTATCTCACCTACAACACTTCCTTTTTTTCTATTTTTTTTTGGG
Source organism: Cucumis variabilis (assembly GCA_037974545.1). NCBI lineage: Eukaryota > Viridiplantae > Streptophyta > Magnoliopsida > Cucurbitales > Cucurbitaceae > Cucumis > Cucumis variabilis. Next base: position 17,617,034 of record JBBPDI010000020.1, read on the forward strand.
TTTTATCTTTGAAGTGAAGAAAAAAACTATTTCTTTTTTTTTTTTCCTTCTAATCTTTAGTTATTATTTTATATGCTTAAATTAGTGTTAAACAATATTATATGTTTAGAGTATATATGACCTTCAAAAATGATGATTTTTCAAAATTATGTGTCTAATAAATTCTCCAAGTTTACGAGCAGTGGGAATGAAATGGTAGAGATCTAATGGTCTTGGTTTGACCTTGTTTGTGGATAAAAGACAAGATGATAACTGTATGTGGGTTTGAAAAAAAAAAAGTAAAAGTAAAAATGGGAATACGACTAAGATCTTCAGAATCGACAACAAAGGAAGAAAATGTAGTGTTCTAGTTTCGGAGGTCAAGACAAAAGCCAGTGGATTTCCTTTCTTTCTTTAATCACTTTCAGGATGATTGGATTACAAAAAGACCTAGATCAGTTTTCAGGGTGGAACTAGAAGCTCATTATATCTCATCCTTAGATTCTGAAACCCCAAAGAAGTCCTACACAAAAGCTCTATTGGAATCTAGTGAGGATGCGGAAAGAAAAAGAAACAAATCTCTTTTAGATGACAGTTCCAACAAAAAAAGCTCAACCTCGGAGTACAAAAAGACAATGTACTTGGGAAGAGGTCTTAAGCTATAAAACACTGTGGTTATTACCAGAAGGTTTTTTCACGACAGAGTAGGATCATGTTTACACTAAAGAGACAAACAAAAATAGATTTCTTCTATAAGCCATTCCATTCATACAAAGCTATCCTCACACTGTCTCCAGAGCATGCATCTCTCCTATGCAGCAACAACTATGTAAATGGGTAGTTCACAGTCGATAAGCATTATGTCAAGTTTGAAAGATGGTATAAGGAACTGCACGGTGCACATACCCAATTATTCAGAGGTATTCTGCTATCTTTATGGAACTACAACACTTTTGTTCGAATTGGAAAAGCATGTAGAGGCTTCCTAGCAGTGGCAAGGGAAACAATGGAAAAGGAAAACATTCTCGAAGCTAAAGTAAAAACACATAGTTATTCAGGTTTCATCCCAACATCGATTCTTATTAACGATGACAATGGAAAAAATTTCGTGGTCCACACAATTCCTCCTCCAAAAAGCCGCTGGTTCATGGAAAGAAATGTTAATGTTCATGGTTCTTTAAAAAATGAAGTTGCCAAAGATTTTGATGAACATAATCCAAACTCATAGGTGTTCTTCTTTTTCGGCTCTCATGCTATTGCACCAGATCTTTCTCTAAGCTCAAGCATGGAAGCAAGGCAAGAAAATCTGACAAGACTACAGAATCAGATCCCACACAAGCCAAGATAAATAACTCATCCTATATTGGCAATAACTCCTACGATTTGAATTCTTTTAAAAAGAAGAAAGAGAAAGGCAAAGAAGTTATGGTGGTAAATGAAGATCCAAATAAATTTACTTCGAAAACATCAACCTGCTTCATAAGAAAGAAGGTCTCCTTTAATTCTCCAAGTATGAAATCTACTCACAGCTCCACGCATATCTCCAAAAGAAATCTTAACATTAAAAGCACTAAGTTAGAACAAAAGGAATTTTCTCTTGACTCAATGGATACCCAGAATATCACAATTTGAAAGAGTTATTACCAAATAAAAAAGAATCCAACTCGTAGTTCAAGTAAAAAAACAACTGCAAACAGTCGTTGCCAAGAAGTTGGGAGACAACTACACACTGGAAGTGGACTTGGGACCCATTCATTCGATGGGTAACCTATCAAACTCTGAAGAATCGGACAATATGAAGATAATATGTGGATCACAAAGCAAAAACTCAAAATGGGAACTTGTCCCCCAACTCATTAATGACTTCAGTTCTGAAGGAAAAGACGAAGCCCATGCACAAAAAAAAAAATTTGTTGAATGTGGACGAAATTTTTAAACAAAAGCTTGTTCACTGGCTTGAAGAGAATGATCTTAAGATTTCTCTAAAGAATACCATTATTTGTCCTAATTTTACAAATGATTTTGTAATGACTGAAAGGAAGGGTTACATAAGCCATGAGCCACTGGGTAATGTAGGTGATAAATGAAAGTTCTATGCTGGAATGTTAGAGGGCTAGGCTTGCCTTCTAAAAGAGCCCAAATAAAATCTCTACTTTCAGCTTATGTTCCTGATATTGTAATCCTTACTGAAACAAAATTAGATAGCACCAAAAACATCAAAATCAAAACCATCTGAAAAGACTCATATATCAAATGGTTATCTCTGGATTCATTTGGAAGCTCTGGTGGAATCCTTTTAATGTGGAGTTACTTGGTCTTTAAAGTATCAAACGACCTAAAAGGCAATCACTCTTTGACGACTAATTTTCAGAATTTGGATGGAACAACATGGTGGTTAACATCTATATATGGACCCTCAAGGGGATCTAATAGACCAGCTTTCTAGGATGAACTAACAAATTTTAAGACCACACACAATCCCTCTTGGCTTATTACAGGTGATTTTAATATTGTTAGATGGCTTACTGAAACCAATGTAAAAAACTCGGACAGAAATGGCATGCTATCCCTAAACAGTTTCATCCAATATAATGGGCTAATAGATCCTCCTCTATTAAACAACAGTTGTACTTAGTCTAATCTAACGGTTAACCCCATCCATTCGAATCTGGATCGTTTCCTTTTTGCAAAGTCTTGGGAACAAAACTGCAGTCAACATTTTTCAAGAACGTTGACCAGAACCATCTTTGATCATTTTCCCATTATCCTGGAATCCACAATTATCAGATGGGGCCCTTGTCCTTTCAGACTCAACCTATCCTCCTTGAATGAGATTGACTTCCACAAAAACATTCAAGATTGGTGGGCTCAATTATACAGTACGGGTCAAAGAGGTCATCCGAGCTACATGTTCATGCAAAAACTCAAAGATCTGGCAAAATTTATCAATGGGTGGCAATCTAATAAACTGAGGCAAGACGATCTAACCAAGAAAGACATCTTAAAGGACATTGATGAGATAGACAAGATGGAAACTAAAAATCAAATGCTAGAAATTCATCACACAAAAAGATTAGCTCTCAAATGTGACTTCAACAACATTGAATTGAAACACGCTCAGTTGTGGGCCCAAAGATCTTAAAAAATTTTGCTTAAAGAGGGAAATGAAAGCACTGCTTACTTCCATAAGTGTTGCTTTATTAATCGGCGAAGTAGCTTGATTACTAAAATATTGGACTCTCATGGTGAGTTGAGAAATTCAAACGAATCAACAATGGAGGCCTTTACTAACCATTTTCATGAAATCTTCAACAATGATAAAAAAGACAAGGTCTGGATATCAAACCTGAACTGGAGTCCAATCAACTCAAATCACCACAAATTCCTTTGTGCTCTCTTTGAAGAAAAAGAAATCAAACAAATCATCTCATCTATCAGAAATGGAAGAACCCCAGGTCTAGATGAATTTCCAATTATCTTATACAAAAAATATTGGCACATTCTAAAAGCGAATTTGATGGGAGTTCTAAACGACTTCCATAGAAGCAGTATTATTAACAAAAATGTTAATAATACCTACATAGCTCTCATTGGCAAGAGAGACAAATGCACTACAGTCTCTGACTATAGACCAATTAGCCTAACCACCTTATTGTATAAGATTATTGCAAAAACGTTGGCTTATTGTTTGAAGAATACTCTAACAGAAATAATTGCAGAAAACCAGATAACTTTTTAAAAGGAAAACAAATTATAGATGCAATATTAATTGCCAACGAAGCAGTTGATTCTTGACGGGTTAAAAAAACAAAGGGATTCGTATTAAAGCTTGATATTTAAAAGGCTTTCGACAAAATCAATTGGGATTTTATCGATTACATGCTATTGATGAAAAAGTATCCAATAAAATTGAGAAATTGGATGAAAGCCTGTATCAGCAATGTTCAGTACTCGATAATTATAAATGGAAAACCTCATAGTAGAATCAGTCTAACAAGAGGTATTTGATAAGGAGACCCGTTATCTCCATTCATCTTTGTTCTGGCCATAGACTACTTAAGTAGACTTTTAAATCATCTGGAAGCCAGAAATGCCACAAAAGGGGGTTGTATTCAACATTTGTAGCATAAACCATCTACTCTTTACTGATGACATCCTAGTCTTCATAGAAGACAATGATACATATCTGCAGAACCTACAATTTGCTTTGAACATGTTCGAATTAGCATCTGGTTTAAAGATAAACTATACTAAGTCAACCAGTAGTCCTGTAAATGTCTCATTAGAAAGAACTAAAGGGGTAGTTGAACAGTGAGGTGTAACACTAACTCTTTTACTAGTTAATTACTTAAGAACCCCCCTAGGCGACAAACCACAATCAAAAGATTTTTGGAAGCAAACGATTGACAAAATTCACAAGAAACTAAATGAGTGGAGTACAACCAAGTGTCCAAAGGATGAAGGCTCAATTTGATTAAAGCATCTTTAACAAGCATTCCAACCTATCTTTTGTCCATCTTTAAAGCACTGATCTCTTTCTACAAAGAAATAGAAAAACTTTGGAGAAATTACCTTTGGAAAGGAAACAACAAAGATTCCAATTCACACCTTGTTAGTTGGTCAGAAACTTTTTGGAAGACTTGGCCTCACAAAAGTAAAAGATACAAATTTTGCATTGCTAAGTAAATGGCTTTGGCGCTATCATAAGGAAGGAAGCTCTTTGCGGAAAAAGGTAATAGATGCCAAGTATAAAAGAACAGTTCTTGGAGAATTCCCTCAAGGAAAAATTTAGTACCACAAAAGCACCATGGAGAGTTATTCTAAGAGAAAAGGACCGGATCATAACAAAATTCAAGTGACAAATTAACAATGGAGACAATCTCTCTTTCTGGCACAACACTTGGAACAATGACCCTCCACTATCAAGAAAATTTCCAAGGCCTTTTTGCTTTATCAAATAAACAGAATGCAACCATAAAAGAGATGTGGGATAACAATAGTAGTGATTGGAATATGGATTCGAGGAAACAACTAAATGAGAGAGAGTCCGGCTTATGGAGCACTATTAAAGATTCTCTACCAATAATTAGTGTTAATGGTGGTCCAAGCAAGCCTATTTGGAGCCTAAATGAAAGCAGTATGTACACTATTGCCTCAATAAAATTATCTTTATTCAAAGAAGCAAGAAGGATCCAAGCAAATATCCATCAATCTCTTCTAAAAAACCTCTGGGGAGCTTACATTCCTAAGAAATGCAAGTTTTTTATATGGATAATTCTTCGCGAGAGAATCAACACCATAGACATGATGGAGAAAAGATTCTCAAATTCTTGCTTGAATCCAAGTTTGTGTACTTATTGCCAAAAAGCTCAAAAGCTATGGAAGAGACTACATTTAGTCACAAGCAAAGAGATGTTGGAAGCCAATGCAAAATCACTATGCTTATTTACGTGTAAGACAAAAAGCAACAACATAAAAAATATAATCAATTTTAATGCTATGGCGACAGTGTTCTAGACAATATGGTTGGATAGGAACAATGCAATTTTCAATGACAAGTATATCAGTGAGATTGGATCTTGGGAAAATATCTGCAATTTAACTGGTCTTTGCATTTCCTCTTCAAAAATTACAGCCAGAGCTCCATCTCACTAAACTTAAGAGCTCTTTGCAATTAACATTGGTCATGTACTTTGGGCTATTCTCTAGCACGCTTTAAAACTTTGATTATAAGAGATATAGCAACGTTTTTAAGCGTCATTTTAAAAAATGACAAAACTACTTTTTCTTTTGAATTTTAGCAAATAACATTTTTTTTCATTTGCATGATATTTTATTAAATACCAAAATATCCCCTTCTCCAACTGTAATTATTTTTTTTATATTGTAATTAATTTATGTTATGAATTTATCCGTCTTTAATTATTTCTTATCTTGAAAAATACAGCAACCCATATCATAACTTTTTTTTCCTAATGGGACGCAACTAATTGATTCAACATTTTAATAACTTTATTCAATCTTACTAATTTCAAAATAACCCAATTGAATTTTAAAATAACAAAATTATTATTTTTCAGAATTTGAGAATCTCAATGATAGATTTTGTATCAAAATAACCTTATTTAAATTTTAAAATTAAAAAATATCAACTTGTTTACTATCTTATCTCAAAATAATATTAATGACTTGAATATCAAGATAACCAAATAATTATTTTGAATTAAAAAATTTTTATGCTCTTTTTGTTCAAGTGAGAACTCGCTTATTTGTTTGTTTCCCAATGTTTCTTATTAAATTCTAATTAACTTATTCTAAAAATATAGCATTATATATATATATAGTTCAATGGCATTAATTCATACAATTGTGTAAATGAATTAAAATTAAAAAATAATTACATTAATTGTGTTTAGAAAGACTTTTAAATCATGCTCATTTGACTTAATAACATTAATTAAATTATAATTTCTATCCATATTGGTTTAAAAGTGTAATTAGTGTAATTATTTTAATATATTGCGGTCTTATCAAAAGTCTTTTATGTGTAATTAATTTGTTATATACAGTTATGAGTTTATCAAAGTCTTTATAGTATAATTAATTTGTGATATGCAATTATAAGTATGTAATTAATTTCAACGGGTTAATACTCTAGAGAATCCTATCATAACCTCTTGCTAATATCTCAGGATTTAAAAGATATCAAAAATTTATTTATTTTTTTATTTCACCGTTGTGTTAAGATTTTAACAACTTTATTAATTTTTATTGGGTAAATCTCAATCTTTTCGTCAACCTTTTATAACTTGTAAATTAAGCTTAGTTTTCTAATTAGATCTTAATTTATTTTTAAATTTTGAATTTTGAATTTGAAAATTAAAATTAGTTTTTGTATTAAGATCTCAATCTTTTTTTATTATTTGGAAATTAAATCTCAATACTTTTTTTATTTCAAAATAAGTTGAATCTTTCGATCCTTAATAATTAATTTATTTTTGAAAATAGGCTAAGATATTGTGTTTTTGGATAAAATCTCCTAAATTTCATCTACATTTTATTAAATAATTAATATAAATATTTTTTTTTTTAAAAAATAAGCTAAAATTTTCCTAACACACGAGGAAAATAACTTTTGTATCTTTTTGTTATGAACGAAGGTTTTTGTTCTTCCACCCCAAGCGGTTGAGATTGCAGGTTGTAGACTTGAAAATCAAAGATGGAAGATGAAAAGTGTTTATATTCTTCTTCTTGAAAATGTATGATGAATTTCTTTTTGAAAAAGCATGATGGAGTTAAAGATGAACCTGAAACTTCAAATGAAAGAGGGTAGAGATTGGGGTTTGCCCGCTTCAAGGTGGAAAGATTAGGGTTTGCCCACTCGAAAAGATGAGCTCAAAAAAGAGAAATAGAAAATGGAGATGAAGGAAGATTTTCAAAATGGAAGATGAGAAATGAAAAATAGGGTTTTCCCACTCAAAGAAAAGATGAGATCAAAAAAGAAAAATGAAAAATGGAGATGAAGATTTTTAAAATGGAAGATGAGAAACGAAAAAAAAAATGAAGAATGAAGAATGAAGAATGAAGATCGTTGCAACGGATCTAGAAAATGAAGAATGAAGATGAGAAACGAAAAATAGAGTTATCCCACTTGAAGAAGATGAAATCAAAAAAGAAAAATGGAAAATGGAGATGAAGATTTTCAAAATGGAAGATGAGAAACGAAAAAAATGAAGAATGAAGAATGAAGATCGTTGCAACGGGTCTAAAATACACCTTTGTTTCCATTTTAAATAGAAATCATGTTAATTATGGAATAAATTTAAGTAGAATCTATGCCTACAATAATATATTTCTTCCTTTCTAGATATCAATATTTGCTTCTTAATTCGACATTTGATATCAATAATTTATTTCCTTTCTAGACATTTGCTTCTTAATTCATTTTGTTAATTTACTTTTAGGACCGCCATTAGTTCGGTTAGGTTCTATTCGAAATCATATACCTAAGTTAACAAATATTCAATACCCTAAGATAAGAAATAATTCTACACCCTAACTTTGGGAATCTATTTTCTTTGAAGGTGCGTAGTTTCATTATTGTTAACTTAAAGATTATGATATTAATTTGCTCACTCTTTCTAAATAATTTCATACACGCTTTTAATTCTTGTTTGTGTATACATTGTTGGTTTTATATTCTAAAATTTATGGTTTTTATGATAATCTATTATTCAATAAAATTGTTCAATTAATTATTTGCTTATTATAATTTCAAAATGAATAAAATACAGTCACGTGGCTATAATATGAGTACTTCAACTTTATGTAATGGCATAAAATTGGTTTAAATTTGAGTTAGTATATATAGCCTAAACGATCTATAGGATATGAACAAAGTTGATGCCTTAGTTAAAACGCTTTGTATTTGATACAAACGATGTGATCTTAAATTGTTCATGTAGAGACATGTGAGTGGAGGTGGTACAAAAAGTTTGTATAATATCAAATCATGAAATAATCACTTTTATTTTATAACATCATTTATTGTTCAAAAACCAACTATTTCAAATTTGATGATCTCAGTAACTTAATCTTAATATTGAGCTAATTATGAATCTTGTTCATTCGAGCTTATCTTTAAATCTGCATGGGTAAGGGTAGCTCAATAGAGCTGGCTCAATAAGTCTTTCCATTTCATAGGTAAGACCAAGTAGATAGCTAGGGACATGAAGTGCAAGAAGAAATTCACTCATACCATCTTTTAGGGTCAGTTAGGGGTGAAATCGGATTGGATTGGGAGACATTCTCAACCCAACCCATATTTTTGGGTTATTTGGGTTGACAACCCGAATAACCTGAATTTAGTTTCCAATCCAACCCAACCCAACCTGTAAAATATGGGTTGGATTGGGTTGGGTTGTCGGGTTGTATAGGTTTTTTTTTCGTTCTTAGTTACATTTAAATTTCAAACATACATAATTCAAAATTTTATACAATAAATTTAAGCTAAGCATTCATAAATTCAAAGTTACAAACACAAATAAATTCAAAGTTACAAACACAAATAAATTTATAATTACAAATACAAATAAATTCAAAATTACAAACACAAGTAAATTTAAAGTTCTTAAAATATATAAATAAAAAAATTACTCATAAATGTTCATGAAATTTATTTTTAATAATAAATGAATAATAAAGTTCAAGATACAACACAATCTAAACCTAAAAGAATAAGAAACCTAATTGTT
>JBBPDI010000020.1:17626366-17637910 GCA_037974545.1 Cucumis variabilis
AAAGTCTACGATGTAATACCACATGCCAAAAACCAATAAGGAGCTTGAAAGAAAGCATTGCATAAAGATTAGAAATAGGGGTCTTTGCAACAAACTTTGAATAAAAGTAGAGATCCCACCTTTATATAGGAGACAGGTCATAAAAGAAAGAATCTCCATGAAAAGCTTGGAAGCTTTCTCCATCTATGCCCATCAAGTGTTGAGTTGCAAGGAACTAGAGACAAGAAATTTTCATACTTAAAACAGCCATCTGAAAGTTCAATAGAGATAACCATCTGAAAATTAGAAACTAAAGACGAGAAATATCCAAGTTCCACTCAACCTGATTTGACTTAATAGCCTTTCCATTCACAATCTTGTAAACTATAGGCACAACCTGCAAAGAAATTTCAGAAAGGAATCTCACAAGTAAGAAAACCCAACCAACTGATCTCTAACTTGAAAAACAATAGAAACAAATTGATGGAAATGTCAATTTCAGAGAACGAGAAGAATAAGAAAAAAAAAGACGAGGACATCACACTTAAAACAACCTTGATAAAATATTGGAACATGCCACTGAGTGTTCCTTGACTCCATTGCACACTTGAAGCAAAAGTAGAAGAGAAAAAAACAAAAAAAAAAAAGGGAGAGAATGTGAGTGAAATACCACAATTAGTTTAAGGTAAAACAACAATTTACTAAACTTTGAACAAACAAAAATGAGCTTATCCATGAAGAGGATTTACAACACCAAAAATCATCTCCAAAAGTTAATCTAATAATTCTATGGCTTATCTAAAGAATATTATAAATAAATGAGATGGTATCCTGAAAAGAAATGCAACAAATTTCTTAATTAAAACTAATTGCTTACATTAAAAGTATCCAACTGAAATGATGCTAGTGGATTATGAATTTGGAAGTACAGTAGTTGAAAATGTCAATAGAGAACAACTAATTAAAAACATGTTTTTGGCTCAGTGCTATCTCAATGACTCAACTCAACAAAGCGGCCAACAACCATAAATTAGTTTTCATGCTAGAATGTTGTTCATTATGGCTTGAAAGAAACTAGTTCCACATATCCATATAAGCAAACCAAAACAGATTTAATTATGTATCTTGCCTGGATATATTTGAGGCACATCCACCAGCTTCACTAATTGAACCACTATGAATCTCTAAAATTGGTGCAATGCATGCAATATGTCATAAAAAGAATTTTGGACTTATGATATTGTTGAAGAATCTTGGACAAAATCTTAGATTCCAACCATTCTTAATCGTACCATATAATTTTGTTAATTTATGCAAACTAGTGAAAAATATCCTAATCTTACACAGATGCACAAGTGCCAGTGATAGAACCAAACATGCCATTGAGTAAAACTCTAACTCCCAAATTAAAGAGGAACTGATGAGGAAATAAGAATCCAAAACTAATAAGAGAAATAAACAACCAGAGAAGAATTCTAGCACAAATTGAACACTTATGGCACATCTTACCAACCAACCGCTACCTCAGCTGATGATGGATGCAGACACTGGAGTTGCACTGTCACTATCTTGATGCAGCAAAAAATGTTTCGATACTCTGAAATATCTTATTATTAGAAGTAAGATGACTTGGAGGTAAGTAGCTAGTGGTAAAGAAAACATATATAATACATATGAAGTCAAAGAATTTGACCTCAAAGAGGAAAACAACAGAAGCAACCATCATTGCAAAGGCTCCTCCAGCATTGAAAGTTGGACATCCCCATTGAAATGGATAAGGAATGTAAATCCTGCAGACAATGAAATAAGATAATATAGACCATATAAGAACTCTCCAACAGTTCTGAAAGAAATATTCTATGGTAAAAAAAATCAAATACATTCTTACTTAACTAGCGAAAGAAATTAAAAAATTTAGTAACAAGTTAAATTCCAAATTGAAAATATAAATACGTAATAAATACAAAATTGAAATTATGTAAAATTTGTAAATTTGAATTTGACTAAAAATTAACGGGTTGACAAGTATTGGTAGTTATAGAATATATACATAAACAAACTCATCACTAAAAATATTCCAATATAGAAGCAAACCATCACAGAGAGAGAGACAAAGAGAGAAATAATAGAAGCTTACCAGGAGGAGGTGACGATGGGTATGAATGGCAGCGCCGGAGACGACAGGAACGAATTGAAAAGGTTCGGAGATTGCGGAGGTTTCGTGGTTCGTTAATGGCAGCGCCGGATGAATAGACGGGCACATTAGAGCGAATAGACGTCCACGTCGAAGTGAATAGACGGCCACGAGTAGGGGTGGATGGTGACGAGGCTGGAAGACGATGGGATTGGCGATGGATGCTTCGCAGGAGAATTGGGGGAAATAGGAAGGGTTTACAATTTGGAGAAATTTACCAAATTTCTAATCTTTATTTATTTATTTTTTTAATAAAAAATAAAAATTATTTTATGGTTTTTCTATGATATCAAATAACTGTTGCAAAATGTGTTATACGAAAATTTTCGTCTTTTCCAGCCAAAAACTCTAAATTTTATATTTTGTGACAATTTTTTTTCTCCCCCCATTTTCTGATATGCACAACTGTCACGGTAGCCAGTTTTTCTTGTAGTGTGATTGGACAAGTATGTATTTAAGATTTATTGAAGTGTATTTATTCTATTTTAGCTTTAAGAAAGTAGTTTACACTTTATGTATATAGGGGTATTTTGGGTTTTTACAAATTCTTGTTTATTGTATTTTTTTATTTTTCCATTTTTGAAAAAAAAAGCGGTTTTGCTATTTTTCAAAATGACAACTTTAAAATTGCTATTCTTCTAGTTGATTCATAAATCTATTGGGTCATGTGGATCAGATCCCATAGCCTATAAGTTTGTCTTAAAAAAAAAAATCTCCAAGTTAAACATTTGAGAACAATATTTTTTTTTTTTGAGTATGTGTTTAGTTTTCATTTGATCTCTAAGCTTTAAAATGTTATCCATTAGTTAAGTTTTGAGTTTGATCTAAATTTAATTCTAGAATTCAAAATTTTACTATTTTACCTCTAAAATTTGAGAGTTTTGTTTTAATTTGACCCGTCGATCAATTCACTACACATTAATTAAATTTATGTCTTTAATTTTAATTTGAAATACATGTCAACTTTTAATTAGTCACAAACTCAATTATATATATTTATATTTTTTTGTAGATATTAAATAGTAAATGACATGACAATTTGTGATTGGTCCAAAATTTTTTATTCAACAATCAGAAAAAAATAATATTTCTTTATTTGAACTTAAATTTAAGTAGAATGTATGCCTACAATAATATATTTCTTCCTTTCTAGATATCAATATTTGCTTCTTAATTCGGACATTTGATATCAATAATTTATTTCCTTTCTAGAGATTTGCTTCTTAATTCATTTTGTTAATTTACTTTTAGGACCGCCATTAGTTCGGTTAGGTTCTATTCCAAATCATATACCTAAGTTAACAAATATTCAATACCCTAAGATAAGAAATAATTCTACACCCTAACTTTGGGAATCTATTTTCTTTAAAGGTACGTAGTTTCATTATTGTTAACTTAAAGATTATGATATTAATTTACTTACTCTTTCTAAATAATTTCATACACGCTTTTAATTCTTGTTTGTGTATACATTGTTGGTTTTAATTATATTCTAAAACTCATGGTTTTTATGATAATTAACATGTTCTATTATTCAATATAGTTGTTCAATTAATGATTTGCTTATTATAATTCCAAAACGAATAAACTACAGTCACTTGGCTATAATATGAGTACTTCAACTTTATGTAATGGCATAAAATTGGTTCAAATTTGAGTTAATATAGACTAAACGATCTATAGGATATGAACAAAGTTGATGCTTTAGTCAAAACGCTTTGTATTTGATACAAATGATGTGATCTTAAATTGTTCATGTAGAGATATGTGAGTGGGGTGGTACAAAGAGTTTGTATAAGATCAAATCATGAAATAGTCACTTTTATTTTATAACATCATTTATTGTTTAAAACTAACTATTTCAAATTTGATGATCTGGGTAACTTTATCTTAATCTTGAGCTAACTATGAATCTTGTTCATTCGAGCTTATCTTTAAATCTATATGGGTAAGAGTAGCTCAATAGAGCTGGCTCAATAAGTCTTTTCATTTCATAGGTAAGAGCAAGTAGATAGCTAGGGACATGAAGTGCAAGAAGAAATTCACTCATACCATCCTTTAGGGTCAGTAGAGAGATTATTTTCTAAAATGCTAACTCCAAGTCTTGAACAAGGAGCCACAACTCACCTTGGCTTGAGAGGGACTCGATTATGTGGTTAGATCACAAATTACCAATTTTTCAGTAGAGAATTAGTGAGACTTAAGGAACACTAAATAATTTCGAAGTATAACAATATTTTGACCCAATCTGTAATTACAAACAACTGATGATGAATCAACTTATACTTATCATGTTATATCAAATGAACATAAATATATTTATAGAGAGAAGACTACAACTACGGGTTATAATGAGTAATCCTGATAGTTAAATGAATGTTGGTTAACTAGGTTAAAGAGTTTGATCGATTAATCTTTGATCACTGGAACTCATGATTTGTAGGGGTCCATTAAGTCCCCTGACTAATTCCTATCGAAATTATCCTCGTAACAGTGTGATAAAAGGAATTTGAATTGTTCAAGTTAGTTTAGAAAGTAAACCATTAAATATATTCGATGTTAGTTAACGACCTGGTAACGAGAGAGAACAAGATTTTAAATGAGATTTGAATATTGAAATTTTGGATAGAGTTAAAATAGACCAATTAGAATGATTGAAATTAGTGGGTTTTAGTATTGGATATTAAAATTAAAATAAAAATTAGATTGTTTAGTTAATTAATTAAATAGAAACTTTGATTATTTGAATTAATTTTAATTGAATACAAAAAACATCAAAATTTGAAAAAGTTAGGAAAAGTTAAAATGTTGTGTTTTGATTTTGGAGGTCAAAATTTTGGTCAATAGTCAGACAGTTGACTATTGACAGAGTTAGCGATAAAATCTATAATTGGTGGATTTATCCCATTTTAAGTGCTTTTATGAATAAGTTGCTTGCTTGGTTTAGGTGTGAGATTCATAATTTATCATTAATTTCACTAAACTTGATAAGATTAAGTGTTAAATTTATATACAAATTTGATTTGCATGATTTTGGCTACAAGTACAAAGAAGATTAAAGAGTTTCATTCTTCTCAAATCTTCAAATCACTCTCAAATTAACCATACATTGGATTCCACCATCTCATTCTAATGTTGGAGATTAGTCGATAAGTCACTCGCTGTGGTCTGCAACTTGTTTGTGATGGGAGATTATAACAAACTTGTGAGAATTAAGAGCTACAGAGGTTGTGTTATTAATTCTTTGTTTTCACCAACTTTTAGCATGTCCGATGAATGTTTTAAGTTAATCTGCTTCGCTAGCCCATGTCATTTATCTTACAATTGATGTCAAAGTAGGCTTAGAATATTCAATTGCATATGATGAGTGTCAATTTATGAGATGAATGGATTGGAGCTAAAATGAATATATTATGGTTTTGACAATTAAATTAAGCTTCAATTTGATGTAATTGTGGTAATTGACTGAAGTTAAATGGCCTTTAATATGTGTTGAAGGGTGGATAATTTACTTGGAGTCATTAAAGTTAGATTTAGGCTTTAATTTCATGAAAAATGGAGCAAAACACAAGTTGAATGAAAACAGAGAGTGCAGACTTGAGGCCAAAGTCCTGCAATGCTGCTCAACAGCGTCGTTATATGTTTCATCTTGATGCTGAGAATCGCATGAGCGTCGCAAGGTTGCCTTATTTTTTAAATGGTGGCTCATGCGAGTGAAGTGGCTGATTGATGACAATTAATTTGATAAAACGCCTAGACTTGGGTTATACTTTCTTAACAGGAGTATAAGCACAAGTAAAACTTCACCATAAATTCGTTTAAAGTGTTTTAGCTAGAGAGAATTAATGTACTTTTAGCTCTAGTTATTAAATTTTATATCCTAAAACTTATTATTAGTAAATGTTAAAGTATATTCTACCATTCAATAAAATTGTTCGCTATAAGAAATATATTTGATCTTTAATATTAGTCGAAAACTAATATTACTTATGTTCAATATCGACGACTGACCGACATCTATCCAAATGTTATTAATGATATACGATGTCGATCACCTTTTATTTTGGTTTTTGACTGACATTATTGTTGATTTTTAACGTCGATTTTGGCCTGACATCAAACATTTTTACCAACGCGTTCTTCAATCTCCATCATCATATTCAATTTAAAATATTAAAAAACAATTGATTGTAATTGTGTGCTGATCTGTCAATATTTTCCATCCATTGACATGTAAATACAAAATTCCAACCTAAAATATAACACAACAGTTGTATTTCCACATACAAAAATTTAGAACTTCCACGAAGACAACAGAAAAATCGTTAGTACTTACACCAAGTATCCACATTCACAAATAAACAAAAAATTAAACTTCCAACAAAATTGTTCTATTATGCTCAAATCTTGTATATTAATAAACTAATTTTTACATTGTATTACTAAAAAAAAAAAAAAAAAAATTCTAGTACAATTCTAAACTCTTGTAGAGCTTACACATCATGACCATTCCCAAACACATTAGCTCTTAAACATATCAAAAGTGAAATATGTTCATCTATACTCAATAGATCAAAAAAAATCTTCAACAGAAACAAAATTTTGCGTTTCAAATATGATATATACACATTTATGTATCCTTGTCACTAAAGATAATTGGCATAACCATTCTTGAGGACAATGAAAACATCATAAACGAAATGGAAGCAATTGCAAGTGGCCACCATATTACAACTTTAAATAAGCTCTAATTAAAACTCTAAGCTCTTCCATAACTTAAACATATATCTCCTAGCATCAATACAACACCAGTAATCTTAAATTAATTGTATGATAGCCATGTAACATTTATGAAAACATATGAATTAGAGATTAGTCACTCAATTTCAAAATTCGCACGACCTAATTAACCAAAATTTAAGCTCTATGCAATACAAAGAGCCTTAACGTGAAAAATGAACAAAATAGTTGGAAGAGCCTTTAACTTGAAAATAGAAACTAATAATCTCAAAGACAAGACGAGACAGAAATTAAGCACAATAACGAAAACAAGCAACTAAATAAGTTAAGATGTTCCACCATTAATCATGATTTCGGTACCTTGAGACCTCGATTTCAGTACAATCGATCCAGCTGCATTAGCAAAAGTATTGCTGGTATACTATTTCCTCTTGAATCAGCAGAGCAGAGCATTGCATTGATTCAACTGAGACCCCAAACACACTGGCACTGCAAAGTTTAAGATGTTCATAATAACGGGACCCTACCCGTTACACATAATGTTCATGGCCCACACAACTAATCAGCATAAGGCTCCTCCCACCCAATGACCAATTCCAGGAATGACACTATTCAATCTTCAATCTAAATGGCAGGGAGAGGGAGTTGCCTTAATTGAGTGGAAGAACATTTTTACGAAAAAGAACTCCTTTGATAAGACTATTTAAATCAAATGTCATTTTATTGAAGTGAAATGGTATCTAGCTAATAAATTTACTGAAAATGCAATATTTGGTTTTGTATTATTAACTAGATAAATATATAAGTTGACCAATTGCATTAAAATATAGTACTTTTGAACCTAGAAGTTCTTCATTATCATCTCGAGATTGAAATATATCTTTCTTCCCATCTAGTGAACAAAATTGCATTGGAATGTTTAATGAATATGCTTTATCCATATAAAAATTTTTTAAAAAATTTCTGTGTAAGTTGACTGATGAACAAATATCTCATCAACTAAATGCTCAATTTTCAAGCCAGGGCAAAATTTTGTTTATTTCGAGATCTTTCATCTCTAGTTCTTTCTTAAGATATTCTATTGTCTTTAAATTAAAGCTCTTTAGGAATTCCAAATATATTTAAATCATCCACATATATAGTTATAATATAGCAAATCCTTACTGTGATTTTTTTATAAAATGCATGGACATATTGAATTATTTTGATATACTTCTTTCAACAAATATTTTATGGAATACGTAAATATGCACAATAAAATTAGGATCTAAATTACTCTAATTACATCTAAATCATTTAGAAATTAACATGCATTACCCTAATTAAATGAAATTAGGGTAAATGGAAACATACCTTTGAAACTTCTTAATCCTCGTATTCTTCTTATGAACACAAATTTGAGACCACCACTAGTATTGACCCATTATTCTTTGGACTAAAAACTAGGCTGTGAGATCTGATGAATGAAGAAATTAAGGAAAAAGTGTGATGAAAACTAGAGGAAGAAGTATAATGCTAAAGAGATGTGAGAGATTTTTCCTTATTATTGGTTAATTCTTTTGCAAAGTGGAAAAATTTATCAAATAAAATAAAAAAAAGCCAAAAAAAGAAAAAAAGAAAAAACTTTTGAAACAATTTAAAAAAATATTTTATAAACAATTACATTCAACAATTGCATTGGTTCAATTCACAATAAATCAACACCTCACAAAGCATTCGTCCTTGGTAGGTTTGGTGTCATCACCATGAGCTTCCATCTAGCCCACTACGAATTAGTGGGATTATCCAACTTTTTCCACTAACTTATGTCAAGGTTTATTTTGGCCTTTACCTTATTATTTGAGTCAGTCGAACTTTGCTTTTTCAAACCAAAAGTCAACATTTTGACTTTTTAACATTTTTTCCTCCATGACTAGTTTTGACTTCCCAAACATGAATCCACATTCATTTTCTTAAAATTCAAATTATAATTTAATTTATCACTGGTCAAAGTTTGACTTTCTAAAGTCAAAAGTCAACCTTTGACTTTTTACAACTGTAACCATTTCCATTATCATTTTCGAGCTTTTGAATATGAATTTGTAATAATACTTTTTTAATATTTAAATCACATTTAAACATAAAGATCTATCTCTAAATCAATTATTGTATCACATATACTTGTCGATTTTTCTCTTTTTTCCTAATTTGAACTATTCAAACTAATTTAACATATTGTTCTAAGTTTATTTCATATGAGATAGTAGGGAAACCTAATGGACTTATATATCATGTGCTCCAACAAAATCCAAGATTAACTAGCTAAACTCTTTAGACCGAGTTAATCAACATTTGTTAACTAATGAGTCATGCCACTAAAATCTCGTAGTTGCACTCTCCTCACTCTAGATATATATGTGTCTATCTGATATAACCATGATCCGTAAGTTAATCCTTCACAGGTTGTTTGCAAACTCGACTAGGTCAAAATTTCGTTTTACGTACCCTCGAGATTACATTTTGCTCTTTAAGTCCCACTGATCCACTATTGAATAATTTATTTAAGGTCCAATCTATAAAATGAATTATCTCTTTCAGGCTAATGAGAGAGTGAGGCCCTTTGTTCAAGACATGGATTCGGTCTTTAAGAGAACAACCTATCTACTAATCATATGATGGGCAAGAGTAAATTCTGTCTTGCAACCTACGTCCCTAGCTTTCCACCTGGTCTTATCCTTGAAATGGGATGCTTATTGGGCCACCGCTGTTGAGATATCCTCACATATAAAAATTTAAGGATAACTCCATGTGAACAGAAGTTCATAGTTAGCTCAAAATTAAGATTAAGTTACCTAGGTAATTAATAATCAAAATAGTCAGTTTTATAGTAAATGATGTTATAAAGTAAAAGTGACTATTTTATGGTTTTGGTGTTATTTAAACTTTACACAGAGTTCCCCCACTTTCATGTCTCCACATGAACAATTCAAGATCACGTCTTTTGTACTTATAAGGCGAACCACATCCATAGTGTCTTCAGAATAACGCGTCCAACCTTATTCACATATACTATAGACTGTTTAGGCTATATTGTAAAGTCCGAACCTTAAAGAAGTTTAATTCTTTAGAAGAGTTGGAAGGATAAGTTTTGTTTGGAGTTTAAGTTTAAAAGAAATTCAAAAATGTCATTCTAAGTATGGTTTTGGTAGGTAGGAAGAAGGAAAACTAAGAAAGGATGGAGAAATTGAAATTGAAGTGACTCGAGGCTAAGAGTTTTGCCTAGATCTCGGGACAAAGTGTTCAGACTCGATTCTGTTCCGTCAAGAGAAAAGGTATAGAGCAAATCTCAGTGCTTTTGAGGCTATGGCAGCCCAAACTAAAAGACAGAAAGGTTTTAGCTAAAGTTGGATCTCGGGGCCATTTCAGTGCTAGATCAATCGAGATGAAGGACAAAAGCTTAATAGGTTTAGAACTTGGAAATCTCAACGTTGTTTCTAATTGAGATTGAAAGCTTAGAGCGAAAGGTAAAGAGAACTCGAGCTATCCTAGGGCTATGTTTGCTTGGGACTGGGAGTAGAAGAAAGTGTAATTAAGGTCTCGGGCATGTCCGACAGAGAAAAGCAAAAATCTCGGTGGATATGATCTTGGTTGAGATCACTTAATGGACATGCAACAAACAGTTTATGAAAATTTCTAATGGTAAGGTTAGCGTTTTTTCATACGCAAAGATGTATTTAAGGAAGCAGACCTTCACTCCTCTTATTTCTCACCATTTCACTTCGAGAACAAGGTTGAGAGAATTAAGGATTGCTTGCAACAGTTGGAGCCAAAACAAGAGGATGTTCGACCAAGAGAGATCCTAGAGGTCAAGGGTGTTGGCAAGTTCGAAGTGAAGAAGAAGAGTGGAGTAAAAAGGGGAAAACGGTAAGAAGTTGAAGAAGTTTTCTTTAGTTGGAACCTAAAGATTTACTTGGGTTTTCTTGCTATTTTCAAGACAAGAGGAAATCGGGCAGATTTATAAACCAAGCATGTAGAGCTTGTATGAGTGAGTGTAAAATGAATTTATTAAAGTGATTTTAAAGCATGTTCTTTAAATAAATGTTTAAAGAATGCTTGAGTTAAATGTTGAGTTATCTTATTTATGAATGATTTCTAAAGCATTACTTTCATAATGTATTTATTCAAGTTTGTTTACTATTAAATGTTTAAAGCTAAAGAGAAAATGAGTTTATTAAGGTATGTTTATGTTTAACGGTTTGATGGTTATGTTTAAAGGTTTGCTTTATGCAGAAGCATTCAGAGGTTTAAAGCATATGATGTTATAAATGTTTTATCGAATCCAAGATGTCTCAAATAGACTTTAATGGGGTAGGTATTGGGGTGCCAAAGAATTTGAGGTAAGGACACTTTCTCCAGAATCGAGGCAGGGACGCCTACCTCGCAGGAACAAGGATTGGGGATGCCCGTGTCTGAAAATTAGAGTTTGTATTGATTTTACTCTACCACCTCATCGGCGTTGGGATTTATGTCCTAAAACTCGTAGATTGTAAATATAATCCATTGACCGTTATTAAAAAAGTGTTATTATTGTAATAATTGTTATTGATTATATTATTAGTTTTGTCTTAATAACCCAAATCCAATAAACTAAC
>JBBPDI010000020.1:17665650-17683474 GCA_037974545.1 Cucumis variabilis
CTCTCCTTGAGGATGTTCTCTTAGGGGTCATCGAGAGTCCAGATGTGTCCCTATAGGATCACTAGATAGCGTGCATTCGAGAGCACAATAGTTAGAAGGTACTTCTTACTCAACTCTAACAGAAACTTAACAGACATGTAGTGGGGCTAATGATGGATCCCTTACTGAGTATAAATTTATACTCATTCTTTTAAATCTCTATTTTTTCACGTAAGGGTAGAGAAAAAGGGAAGCAGGCGAATGACAATTTATGTTTTATTTCGCAATTATGTTTTCAATAATCAGTTTTCAGAAATTTATTGCAGAACTCATGTTGATATTTTTTATAAATATTTCTTCTATTTTTATGGGCCCAAATTAGTATTTTAATTAATTATTTTATTTTATTTATTAATTTATACTCCTTCCTTCCATACTTTACTATTTAATTGAACGAAATATTTAAAAAATTTCTTTTAATTTTAGTATTTTCTTGTATTTAAAAATAAAAAGTCTATATTTATTTAAATAGTAATGACTTCGACTTAGTAGGAAACTTGGGGCGTTACAATAATATTGTATTATTATTGAATAAAAAGTAATAATTGGAAAAAAAAGTAAAGATTTAAAAATATTATTGATGAATATCGTGTATCCCGCTAACGTTAACGAGGATTTGAATTTCGTGGTTCGTGAAAAATAGTTTTTCTTGATGTGCAATGTCCATCAAGATATCATTTTTCTTGAATGGTCTTATATCTTGATGGACATTGTCCATGATCTTATCCTAAACCAAAAATTATAATTTTTTTTCTTGATAGGCAATGTCCATCAAGATATCATTTTTCTTGATAGACCTTGTCTATGTTCTTTTTCTGGTCTTTGTCTACAAGAAACCCTAGACCCATCAAGAAAATTCTAAACCCATCAAGAAATCCAAAACAAATATATTAATTTTTTTCGATGATGGCCATTGTAAATAAAAAAAAAAATTCGTCCTTTGATGGACCTCATCCATTAAGAAAATATAACTAACTTAATGGGCATTTCTAGTCAACTAATATATTATCCTTGATATTTATTGTACATCGAGATATAGTTTTCTTGACGTTTGTGGACCATCAACAAAACTAAGGGACTTTGCCCATCAAGCAAATCAAGAATTCACATTTTTTTACATTTTTTCATATTTCTTCAACAAAATAAGGGAACTTTTCTTGACTTACATTACCGTCAAGATAAACATTGTATCGAGAAAAATATTTTTCTTGATGGTCCTTTGTCATGACCATCAAGAAATCAAAATTTATGTGTGTTAAGAAAGACCAAATTTGTAGTAGTGTCGGTATTCCAATGGTACATCTCTTCTAGTTGAAAATGGGAAGTTTTGGTGAGATTGCACTTGACGAACAACTATAAAATTTATCGTTTTCATAGTTTGCTGTCTATGTTAATATTATTATAACATTGCAAAATTTCACACTTCTTAGGTCACAAATTATGATTTCAATTATGTAGTATACATTAAGTCTATGAGAATGACATTATGATATAAAACTTAGGTCTATAATTGAGGTAATATTCTAGTGTTCTAAACTACCGATTGGAATTGAGGTAACGTTCTATGTGAATTAGGGCTTGCCTAAGTTATGTCATTTTAGTTATATCAAACACCTATTTCAATTTTTAACAAGAAAAGAGGTTTCAATGACTGTACTTATTCTTTTAAATGATTAGTTAGGAGAAAATCATCTTATGAAATTGGCTTCATGAAATCTGCAACATATTATATTTGAGTTCACAATGTGTTTTTTACTTGTCGAAATAATATGGTTGCAAATATTGAGCTTTCAATGTTATTTATTTTTCCTACACTTCTACTATTTTAGGCTATGGCATTTCATTTTTCTTTTTATCACCTCATAGGATGCATCATCCTCATAGGATGTTTATGTAATCCATTAATCTTGGCATGGCTATATAAGTATAAATATCATGTACGTTCTTGTCAAGTACTTTATGGAGATAAGTACTAATGCCTATAAATTATTGACTATTTATTCTACTTCAAACATTTGTTTCTCTCTCTCTTTCACTTTCTATTGTTTTTAATACTAACTGTTTCAAGGGAAAAAATTCAATGTCAAACAAAAGGGTGGGTTACATATGACAGTAAGTGGGTTACATCTATTAATTTACAACTTTTCAATTATATGGTACATAAAGATAAACTGCCCATACAAAGGAAAGCAACGCTTGTTGTTGGATTTTGTTCTTTTTGGTAGTAACAAGTTTGAATAGATGAAAGACCCTCCATGTTTAGAATTTATTCTAGGATGGTTGTTTTTTGTGTCATGTTGATTTTATTTACTAGGATGATCTTTAAACAGGTAGGTTATATAGACCCACATGCACACACAGGTACACAATCAAACAAACCAACTGGAACCATCAATATGAATCTTAGTATCATTCATAACTTCAATTTTTTTTATTTTTATTTTCCTGAAAGTCATTAACTTCTTCCAATTGTTTGCAGATACTTTTTTCATTTCTTAATGATGCAGTTTGTTAGATTCAATGTTAGATTCTTATTGGTTGTTCAACCATTTTATTTCGGAAGAGTATCTTAGTGATTTAGAAAATTGATAACATTTTGTCAATGCTATGGAGTTTGATATAATGTTTTCAAGAACAGCTGACCACACCCTCATGTAAGGGTAGTGCTTTTACTGAAGAAGTTGGGTAGAACTTAATAGATCTTTGAATCTTCTTGCATTGAAATGGTATGTAGTTGTAGATAACTTATTTTGTGGCATATTCCACGCATTGCACCAATTTTAGAGATTCATAGTGGTTCATTTACAATGTATGGAACCTTAAAACATTCTCTGTCTCATGACATGCTTTTTTTTTTTCAAGCTGTCTTAGGTACCCAAAATTGAAACTCTTGCTCTTGCTCTTTTCTTTCTTGTGTAATCTAATGTTGAAATCTTGCTCTTTTCTACAGTTCACTCTCGTTTGACCTCTTTCTTGCAAACATCAATGTATGAAAAGAAGAAAACTTTAGGTGCACTAGGAATAAATTATGAAAAGATTCATGTATGCCCTAATAATTGTTGTTTGTATGGAAAAAAATAGTTGATGCAATTGAATGTCCTGAATAAGGTGAATCAAGGTGGAAATATGCTAATAATGCAAACAAAGGGAAAAAATAGATTTCTAAAAAAATTGTATGGTACTTTTCACCGATTCCACGTTTCAAAAGATTGTTTTGAAGTATTGACAATGCTAAAAATTTGATTTGGCATGCTAATGATTGAGTAATTGATGGAAAATTACGATATCCTACAGACTCTCCAACCTGGAAATTAGTAGATTTGAAGTGGCCAACCTTTGGTTATGAGCCTAGGAATATTCATTTAGCATTGTCAGCTAGTGGAATCAATCTACACCGTGAAATGAGTTCTAAATATAGTTGTTGGCCCATAGTGGTAGTTATTCATAATCTTTCACCATGGTTGTGCATGAAAAGAAAGTTCATGATGTTATCATGTTGATATTGGGTCAAAAGCAACCAGGAGATGATATTGGCACGTACTTAGCACCACTAATTGAGGATTTAAAACTGTTATGGGAAAATGTTGTTGAATATTATGATGCTAATCAAGATGAATTATTCAATTTAAAAGTTGTTTTACTATGGACAATAAATGATTTCCCTGCATATGGAAATTTTATTGTATGTAGTGTGAAAGGGTATAAAGCATGTCCAATTTGTGGAGATAATACGTCCTCTATTAGATTAAAATATGGAAAGAAAATGACATACCTTGAACATCGAATATTTCTAACACGCAACCATCTATACCATCGTCAAAAGAAGTCATTTAATGGTGAAAAGGAGCTTAAAACAGTTTCAAAACCTTTGTCTAGAGAGGCTATATTCAAGAATAAGAAACCTTGAATTTTTAAGAGGAAAGAAGAAGACAAAAAAATAGCCCATGAAAGGAAGTGCAAGGAGTTGTTGGAATATAGTGTCTTCGTTTTTTGAGCTACCATATTGGAAAGTTTTTTATGTTAGACATTGTCTAGATGTGATGCACATTGTGTTTGTAAGAATATATTGAGTACAGTTCTTGATATTCGCATAAAAAGTAAGGATGGTTTGAATGTTAGACAAGATTTAGTTCATTTGAAAATTCGACCAGAACTTGCACCTGCCAACGATGAAAAAAATATTTATTCTTTCTGCTTGTTATACTCTTACAAAGGAAGAAAAATGTTGTGTTATGAAGACATTGTCAGAAGTAAAGGTACTTGAAGGTTATTCTTCCAACGTTAAAAACGTTGTGTCGATGACTGATTTAAAACTTAATGGTTTAAAATCTCATGACTATCACGTTCTCTTACAATCATTGTTTCCTATTGCGATAAGATCTGTGCTCCTAAAACATATTCTGTATGCCATCACTCGCTTGTGTATATTTTTAATCTAGTATGTAATAAATTCGTCGATGTGTAACAACTGAAAAAGTTGAAAGAAGATATTGTGGTGACTATGTGTCTTCTAGAGAAATATTTTTCTCTTTCATTTTTCACCATTATGATGCATCTCACTGTGCACATTGTTAGAGAAGTTAAACTTTGTGGACCTGTATATCTAAGATGGATGTATCTCTTCAAAAGATACATGAAAGTTCTAAAAAACTATGTGAGAATTAGACATCGTCCAGATGATTGTATTGTAGAAAGTTATATAGTAGAAGAAGCTATTGAGTTTTATTCAGACTTCTTATCTGAGGTTAATCCTGTTGGGCTCCGTATTAGCATATTAGATGCATCTTTACACAATTCAAGCTTTGGTAGACCATTGTCTTTAGGAGTTTCCTTCAGACCTAAACAAGATCTTCTATACCAAGCTCATCGATATGTTTTGGCAAATACAATTGATGTGCAACTATATATAGAGTAAGTTAAAGTTTAAATTATCTTATCTTCTATTTTTTTTATTTAATTTTATAACATAAACTTAACTTTATGTTACAATGTTTCAATGTTCAAGTAAACACGTAAGGGTATTGCAATTGAAATATCCAAATAAGGTTCTTCATAAAAAATAGATTCAAGAAGAACATAATCAAACTTTCATATCTGGTTAAGAGAAGAGGTATAATTTTAGACTTACTGATATTTTTTTTTATGGTGAATATTGTGATTATGTTAACGTAATTATTGTAACACCACAAAATTTTTAAGGTATTTAATCTTAATCAAATTGTGTTATTTATCAAACTTTGTTTTTTTTAATTTTGGGTATTAAGGTACTTTTAGATTTATGTAAAGATGAGTGTAATTGTTGAAAAAGAAAAGAAATAGTGATTTAATAAACAAAGTAATAATAATAATAGTTGTGCTAATTTTTATTATTATTATTAAAAAAAAAAAGAAAACCCTTCTTCTTCCTTCTTCACGCGCACGCCCCCTTCTTTCTCCTTCACTTTTTCTCTCTGTCACCTACCGTCGCCGCTTGCCTCCCATAACCCAACTTCGTTCGACGTCTGCCCATCAAGCCACGTCGTCGTAACTCCGGTAGCTGCATGTCGTCGTCTGTTCTGTCTCCGTTGAAGCTGAAGCGTTCTACCTCCTTCAGCTTTCGGCAGCCGTGTATCATTGAACGTTTTTTTACTCAAGTTAGTGTTCATTTGTGAAGCACTTCCATCACGCTGCGTTTCCCCTACCGTCATTGGCTTCTCTGTCAAGTTTTCCCATCCGATCGAGGTGCCCACAGATCTGCATCGTTTGATCTCCACACAAGTCGTTTATGAGCTGCTCGTGTCAAGCTTCTTCTCCAAGCTAGCTGTTGGATCTGTTTTTCACATCGTTTTGATTCCGTTCGTACGTCGCTGTCACTTTTACTTGTTGTAAGCTACTGGATTTATGTTTGGTAAGGATGAATTGAGGGTTTGATGGCTTTCATGGCTATTGATTAATACTACTTTTGGATCTAATTACTTGGAAAAAAAATACTTAATCCTTGAAGGTACAAATTGAGGTTAGTGAGCGGATCCTTGATTTTCAATAGGTTGAGTTGGATTCGTCTCTCCATTGAGGCGGTAAGTGTCAATTCACTTTTGGGTGAGTTCGATAGATGAAGCTGCTTGGGAAGATGTTAACCTCCTGTTTGTTTATGTTTAGGATTTGGTTGATGGAATTAGTTCAACCAAGGATCTTGCATAAAATCGAGGCAAGGGATTTTTCTACTACTGATCCCTATACCAAAGTTGTAAAGTATATTAATTGGATTGAGAATGCTGAACTTATTGAACTAAGATGGGTTGATGAATATGTATATGTAAATGTGTTGATTAATGTCTAGTATGGTTGACTGATGTGTAGATGTATATATAATGACTAATGTCTAGTATGGATGACTGATATATTAATGAATGGATAGTGTATTATTGAACTGAGAAGGATGACACACATACATAGTTTGATTGTCTGATGTAACATTATGCTACTGACTAATTATGTGATAGTATGGTTAAATTTACTATAATCATGCTAGAATGAAATGACTATATAATGATGGTAGCTTGGACAATACTAAGAATTGACTACTTAAATGGTTAGAATGAATTGAGGGAAAATTGTTAGCTTTGCCTATTAAGTAGTGTGCCTTGTAGGTGTTCCATGGGATCACCACCTGTTGTGCATCCTTTGGGAGTACTAGATTGATAGGTGCATCTTTCGGGAGTACTAGACTGATATGTGCATCCTGCAGAGCACTAGATTGATATATGCATCCTTCGGGGGCATTAGACTGATTACGTGTATCCTACGAGATCACAAGACTGTAAAAGTGCAGGGTACCCCTAATAGGAAGTTAACAGTTTTATTCTTCCCCTAACGGGACTAGTAGTGGGGCTCTTACTGAATATGTTTATACTCACCCTTTTATGTTTAACTTTTCAGAAAAAGGTAACACGAGGGACAGGACGATGAGGGACAAGAAGGAGATGTGATTGCCATAGAGAAAAAGTCCTTCAAGCTGCTTCCGCTTTATATTTTTTGTTTTTACTTAGTAATTGAGACTATTTTGGGTTTTCATGATTGAACTTTCTTTGTCATCAATATTTATTTTAAACCTTCAAAATTTTGTTTGAATTAAGGTCCGAACATATATAAAAACTCTTTGATGTTGTTAAAATTTTATTTAAATTATCAAGTCTTATGTTTAAAGTATAAGTCTAGTGTCAAGGTAACAACTTCAGCTTAATTAAAAAAGTTGGGTCGTTACACTTATCATGGTAGATTGCATCTGATATTGGGATGAAAAATGTTGAAGTTTCAAATAACTTGAGGTGGATTGCTCATGGCCCTCATCATTTTGCCATTAAGTATAATAGTTATGTCGTTAATGGATGTTGATATAACACGAAGTCTTATGATAAGAACTGAAATATACAAAATAGTGGAGTTAGTTTAGTGGCAAAAACAATGCAAGTGTCCAGTTCAAAAGATAAAAACCCCATCATTGGAGATATGTCATTTTATGGAGTGATTCAAGACATATGGAAACTTAGTTATAATATGTTCAATGTTGTAGTGTTTAGATGCGATTTGGTCAAGAACAATAGTGGTATGAAGATCAATGACCTTGGTTTTCTGCTAGTTGATTTAAAAAGAATAGGTCACAGGTCTAATTCATTTATAATGGCAACCTTAGCAAGGCAAGTTTTCTACGTTGAAGATCCAAGTGATGCTAGATGGTTAATTGTGCTTCCTCCATTACAGGGGGATTGTGACGATCAATCAAATGATGACAAACTTGGAGATATCATGTTACATTCTCAAGGAGTACCTAGTGATATACTAAATATCGATGAAAGTAATGATTTAGATGAGAATATCTCAACATATGTACGATCAGACTATGAAGGCACATGGGTTCCTAAATAACACATTGTGGGTGGGTTTCTACTTCTTATATATGTACATATATGCTATGTTTTTATTTTGAATATGCCTAGTATGCCTAATATAATCTACACTAAAAAATTTCTTTTTAATATTGCTTTGACAAGATATTCTCCGTACACATAGAGCCAAAGATAGTAAGTGACGATCAAGACAAGGAGGTTGGTGGATTAGTTGTTGGAGGAGCTAATGAACAAATTATAGAGAAGCCTAAAAAACAAAGGAAGCAGGTCCTACAATTATGTTTGATGTGACTCGTGTTTGAATTGGCGAGAGGAAATTAGTGGAATATAATGAAGATGGCGTACCTATTGGAGAAAATGGGCCGAAGCTAAACTCTTTTCTTGGATCGTGTGTACACTACCACATCCCCATTAACTATCCATCATGGACAGATGTGCCTACTGGATTAAAGGACAAGATTTATATCATAGTTGAAGTAAATTTGCTTATAGTTTTTGTATAAGTTTATTTCAATTGACAATGTGACACTAACTGATCTTCAATCTCAGGTTGAATTTATAATTGACAGTAGATCTAGAAAGAGCATCTTTAAGACTGTATGGACAACATTCTGTCAATTTAGGCATTGGTTGACGACGAAGCATATCTTGCCATTCAGAAATGAACCTGAACTTTTGAGATGACCCCCAAATATGTATTCTTACATTAACCAAGGACAGTGGAAAGAATTTGTTAGATCTAGACCATGTCCAAATTTTGAGGTATCAATAATTTATTTATATTTTTAGGTTTTAAATATTTGTTAAGAAACTTTATAAAACCCCAATACAATGTTATATTTGTGTAGGACAAAAGAAAACTTCAGCAAGAGAGACGAAAGAAGAATAAGTATGACCATTGACTTTCAAGAAAAGGTTATGCTAATCTTCAAGAGAAATTGGTAAGAAGTAGTTTATGTTTGAATTAGTCTTAAAAGCTTCTTAATCAATCTAATGCATTGTATATATTGAAATGTAGAAAAATATACTTTCAGAAGAAGGTGATCTTGATCGAGCTAGCATGTGAAAGAAGGCTCGTGTAGATAAGAAGGGACAATATGACGATGAACAAGTTCAAGAAGTTGTGTATTGTATAGTAAGTCACATTTTACAATTTTACATTCTTTAAATTTTTTAAATTTTATGAAATTAAGCTATATATTTTTACATTTTTACGATGAGATCTCAAAAACTTGTGTTGACAAAGATCCATATCCAAACGATGTTTTGGCACAAGCTTTGGGTACACAAGAATGGAATGGACGTGTACATGGAGTTGGCGGCTTTGTCACTCCAATTAATTACTTCCATATAGCAAAACAATCAAAGAAATGAAGTGAAGAAATTGAGAAGCTTAGTTAAGAGAATGAAAAACTTCGTTTGCAAGTTCACGAATTAGAGAGTATCCACATATCAACACAATCTACACCATATCGATCTTGTTCTAGACCAAGGGAATATGAGATTTAATGTAAAAAAATTAGAAAATGGGCAAATGAATGTCACAACGAAGATGGTTAAAGAGGAGGTGAATGTGGATGATGAACATAACGATGCTATCGAGATAATTAGTTAAGTTTTGGCAAAATTTGATGTATGAGTTTCTGTACAAGTCTTATGTAGTTTATCATTATTTTTGTGTTTATGACTTTCTTAGGTTCCTAATGTAAAAGAAGATACTTATGAGTCTAATATCAACATACCACTACCTCTGAAAACAATACTTAGATTTGCTGAAAAGATAATGGACAAAGATTCAGACATTCGTTATCAACTACCAATCTCATTGTTTGGTATCAGTAGGAAGACTTGTGTTCTCCACAAAGATATTATTGATTTCTATAACATGCGAGAAGTCAAAACTCACATTGATGACATATATGGGGTAAGTACTCATACGTCAACTCTAGACTTTTTACATAAGTGTTCGTTTATTGACTTTTCCATCTTTCTTAGGTATTTGCATTCACAAGATCTTTCTTAGGTATTTCGTTAACCCATCCCTTATATCTGTTGGTCACAACACACAAGAAGTTAGAGCTTGCAATCTATGTAGTAGATTAATGGATTTAAAACAAAACCAACTCATTCTATCTCCTTTTAATCTCGGGTAAGTAATAAAATATACTAATCAATTCATTAAATTGTATTGCTTCTTTATTTACTTCATACTTTGATCATCTGTTTAGGAAATAAAATAAGCTATAGGTAATTTGTTTCTTTCAATTGAATCTTAGGATTCAAGATTATATTAAGGAAATTTGTTTATTTGAATTGAATCATAGGATTTTAGAGCATATTATGTTTCTTTTAATTAAATTGTACTGCTTCTTCTTCCATTGATATTGAAACACATAGCTCATACTTTAATGTGCTCTCCGTTTAGCTTTGGTCATATTATGTTTCTTTAGGAAATAAAATAAGGTATATGTGATTTGTTTCTTTGAATTGAATCTTAGGATTCAAGATTATGTTAAGGCAATATGGGATTGGGGGAGGGGGGGGTCAACTTTTATTGTAGTAGTCTACTTTTGATTCAGCGTAGATAAATGTGTTTTGGATTATGTTAAGGCAATCTACTTATATTCTTTCTATGTTGTGGTCATTAGACACTTTTGGCTATTAACATATACGATGAGACAATTTATTATATTGACTCACTTCGAACAACATCAAGAGTACATATTAGATACGTAACTGACATGTAAGTATACTTTTTTAATATATGATGTTTCATCTTAAAGTTCACTTCATGACTAAAGTGTAGTTGTTTCTTGCAAATATGGCTATTACTATCTTTCGCTATCCGAAAAATATTCAAACAAATCGAAAACAGTTAATATGGAAACAGTGAAGGTAAAGTGTAAACATATTTATTCATCAATTAAAAGTATACGATATATGAGCTATTTGCACCATTAAGTATATATTTTGGCAATTTATGTATTTATAGTGTCCTTTGCAAGTTGGAGTAGTTGAATGTGGGTACTATGTGATGCGATACATGAGAGATATAAAAACTAATGGAAGCATAGTAGTCACAGATTCGGTATGTTGTGTTTAAATGATTATTTGAATTATTTTGTACAATTCAAGTAATCAAAGTATTAACTTTAATATTTTATGTTTCACACCAGATTGATACAAGGAGCCCATATAGTCAATTCGAGTTGGATGAAGTGCGCATGGAGCTTGCTGATTTTTTGGATGGCCACATTTAATTTGATTATGGTGATTATATTTTGGGTTAGATAGACAAGTTTTGTTGATACTAGATATAGGTGTGATATTTTGTTGATATACATGATATAGCTAGGTGAATTAGTTTTTTTGATATTTTGTTGATACACCTATAGTTAGGCTACACATAGATGGAAAATTAAGGCTATTTTTAGAAGTTTAGGCTAACTAAATGTATGTATATGATTCATTGATATATATATATATGCAATATGTGAAAATATTATTAGTTCTTTGATGGAAAAAGTTTAATTGATTCAATTGTTCAATTAATGTGTACTTAAGAACATTTGTACACGTACTCTCTTGCTTTAATTATATACGTTCGATATTGTTGAACTTCAAAACATGTGTAAGATAAATTATGGGATATTCTAAAATATATAATTTTTTATTTAAAAAAAAGAAACTTGACATGCAAAACGTGTCAAAAGTAAACAAATTCTTAACATATAGAAAATGTCAACAAATCTTATGTACTTGATGTTTATAAATTTTCAAGTATGATTTTACTTAACGCCTAAAAGCTGTCAAACAAAAACCCTCTTATTCTTGACACTAGATTACTTGACGTGTAAAAAGCGTCAATAATCTAATATACTTGACGCTTTTTACCTGTCAGGTAAACTGGCTTTACTTGACACTTAAAACCTGTCAAGCAAACCTCCCTTATTCTTGACACTAGATTACTTGACGTATTGAGAAGTGTCAAGTAAACAGATACTCGACAATTTTTAAATATCAAGTAAAGCCAATTTTGTAGTAATGAAAGGTAAACTAAATATATAATTAAAAGATAATGATCATAAGTTAGTACCAAAAGTCATTTTAAATAACCCTTACAAATTATGGCACACTTTTTGTTTTTTGTTTGTCATATATATCAAAACCCAAACAATAATACAATTAGTTCACACGACAGAGAGAAATATTTTGTTTGGATTGGTAAGACTACATTTTGTATAAGATGGTACATTTAATTTCATAGCTAGAAATGCCAAACGAGCTAAGAGAGATATGTTGAGGCTATAACTTTTGAGATACTTATTTTTATTTGTATTCATAAAGTTTGAACGTCATTGCATATTTGGATTATGCACGTAGACTTAAATCAACTAAGCTGTCCACATTCAGAGGTGCATACTTGAGTTTTTTCACATTATATATCCAAGTTTAAATCAATATATTTTATTGGCCTATTTCCAAAATTATTCCTAAAATTCATTCTTTTTCCTTTGTTTATCAATCTTTCGTTTGTGTCTATATACATACATATATATATATATATATGTATGTATGTGTATAACATTTTTTAATTCATTTTTATTTTTTATTCTTTTAATTTCTAATAGTTATATGTTAATTTAATTTTGAATTTTGAATTTTGAATATTTTAGTTTAATGTATTATTTGATTTTCAAATTTTACATCTAATTTTAAAATTTCTATTCACATTTATTTTATATTTTATATTTTTTATATATTAATTTATTATTTTAATATTTTTAATTTAATTTTGAATTTTAATTGGTTTAATATTTAAATTTATATATTTTTTATCTTTCAAATTTAAATTGTGAATATTTTTATTTAAATATTTTTAAAATTTAGAATTTTATTATTTTTAGCACATCGAAATTACTTAAAATTTTACGTTATATAATTTTTGTTACAAAGATAATTATTTAGATTATGTTTAATATTTTACGACCATGACATATTTACATAGAAATATAATTGAGTTTAATTTGAATCAATAATATTTAAGAAAAATGAATTGATTGAGAAATAATATTTAAAATCAAAATTTAACAACATATGATTAATAAAATTATTCTGTTATAGTTATTGATTTTGCAAGTGGATTTATGTTTATTTGATAATGTTAATGTTTATAATTATTTTATTTTTCATATTTTAGTGAGTTCTATATATATCTTTTATTTTTTACATGATTAAATTATGTTTAAAGTAAAAAAAAATGTTACGAAATATAACACAAGAAATGTGAAACAAAAAATGATTTTCAAACAAATCTATTTATGTTTCTTTTTTCAAGAAGTAGAAAACATGAATAACGCTATCAAACATAATCTTGTTTTTCGTTCCTTGTTTTTATTGTAATTATGGTGTGAAAAAGAAGTTGTTGTGCCATGACGAATATCTGTCCTAAAATCAATTATAGTCGACCATGGTGCCAATTGTGATGTCGGTTGCTCACCAAGATCAATACAACTTCCCTATTTAGACGTACACTCGTCGAAATAGGGAATAGAAGCAAAATAAAGCAAGCTCATAATAGATCAAACAGACTCTACAAGAAGAGAGGTATCTCTCCACTACAAGAAATAGGGTCTTCCCTAACGCAGCTCCATGTCAGCAAAAACCCCAAAACACGTCGGGAAAGGTTACCCCGACATCTCAGTCGACGTTGACATGTATGTCGGAGAAAGCACGTTGGAGATACTTTCTCTGACATAGATCGACTCAATGATGGGGAAACGTTCATCGACGCACATTATCAGCATGTCGAGTAAAGGTTTTTGCGATGTGACGTCGGGGAAGGATTCCACGACGTCACGTCGAGAAAAGCCTAAACTTCTTCTAGCTTGTTACGTTCTGTTTCAATTGCATACTTCTATTATTCTTGTAGTTTCTTCGTGGGTTTTTGTTTTAACTTTGTGTTTCAGTATGAATTCATAAACACATTTTGCGGTGCTCTAGATTCTAGCCCTGCTATGATTTAAAGGGTACAATGAAGCGAAAAAGTTTAAATGGAGAAGAGAAAGAGAAGAAAAGAGAAGACTCCCGGTGGTGGTGACGGCAAAGACGAACGACAACGACTGCACAACTCTCCTCCTCTCCCTCTCTCTTGACCGATTTTGGATTTATTTTCGTTTTCCATTATGTTCTATGTTGAAGGAAGAATAAATAGTGTGGACTTTTCCCGACATCTTTAAAGATGTCGAGGAAGGTACCTTTCGCTGACGTATGAAGTACAATAGTTTAATACTTCTATTATTAAACTTTTCTCGACGTGCCCCTTGCCATACCCTTTCTACAACGTAGACAAATAAGATGTCACAGAAAGTCTAAAATTAAATTTAATGCATTCACTTTTCACGACGTACACAATGTTACGTTGCGAAAAGGGACTTTCCGCGACGTAGAGGAACAAGACGTCACCAAAAGTCTAAAATAAATTTAATGCGTTCACTTTCTGCAACGTACAAGATTACAGCGTCAAGAGATGTGTGTAGGATCTCCCGAAGCCTAATCTTGTGCGTCCAGAGATCCTATATATATATTTTTAGAAAATACCTTCCATTCAATAATGGAAGGTATTATGTATCCATGAAGAGTCTTTCCAAAAAAAAAATGTTTTAGAATTAGTATTACATTCAAATCCATTCAAAGTTAAAACTGTACTCCATCGTTACAAACATTTTTTCAAAGTATAGGCCTTACCATTTTTAGCCTATAAGCTGAAGCATAACAGAACAAATCAAAGATGAACATTTAACATTCCGACTAATAGAAACCAAAATGTAGATTCAACATAAAAGATAAAATAAAGAATAAAGTCTATAGAGGTAAATAAAAAATAAACAAACAAATAAATCAACCAACCTGGTTAGTCGTCGAATGCGGTGGGACATGATCAGTGATCACTACAACATCTTCTTCTTCTTTCTTTCTTTCTTTCTTCTCTATGTTATACCATCATCCCTGACGTTGAACCCTAAACCCTAATGGTAGCATGCAGTGTCCCCTTTTCCTTCTTCTCAGATTTGTGAAGAAAGACGGATCAAAAGTAGAAAAAGAAGGATAAAAATGGGAAGGAGAAGGAAGAAGAGAAGAAAGAAAAGAGAAGGAAGAGCGATATTAGAACGAGGAAAAAAGAAAAGAAGGGAGAGAGAATTGATTGTCTTAGAATTTTAAAGGATAATTTCTGACTCCGCTCAGAGTTATCAAACCATTGTTGATGCTTTAATAAAGTGTAGACAGTTTTCTTCTATCTTCCGACTCAATTGTTAAGGCATCAAGAGATAAGGCATCTACCGACACACTAGTTTGTACGTCGGTAGATATCTTATCACCTTATGCGATATCTCCTAATTTTGTAAATTGGCGTCAGAAGATCTAGAATTTTTTGTAGTGAAAAAAGAGAGGCAATTTTTTTTTTTAATGCCAAACTGATGACGATGAACAAAGAAATAAAGAGGAAGAAGAGAAACTGAGTGGTTTTTCAACAGGCAAAAATTAATTACAAAACGGTTAGGTAATTAATTTTCCAAAAAGGAGTTACAAAATTAAATAGATATATAAAGTAATAAACAATTACTTTTTTTTTCACACGAACACAACTACCCAACCCAACTAAAATCTATGTAAAGTAGTATTTATTTCCTTTTGCATCTTTTAAATTTTCCAATGAAGGACAAAACTAATATATATGTTAAGTGGGACTTTCACTTTGCTTTTGGGCTTAAGCCCAAAAGTCATTTTTAACACATTTTTCTTTTTTGAAAGAACCAAGAAAAAAAAAAAAAAAGAAACAAGCAACGAGAAACAGAGAAAATAAGAAACATGAAAAGAGAAAGTTATCAAATGGACCCTAAATATTGTCTTGTGTCAATCATTGCTACGACTATGATCTACACATTTCTAAAAGCCTTGAATCCATCTCTTACCTCTCAAAAATCTCTTACGTGGAATTGAAACACTACAAAAAATATGTATTTTCTGACGCACAACATAAACGTCGGAGATAAGTAATGTTAGGAGAAGAAGATTCTCTTGATGCTGTAAAAGCTCTGTCAGTAAAGATCGACAATTCTGACGCGACATAAGGCGACGTCGATAGAAGGTCATTTACTAAAACAATTAAAAGTTCTCTCAATGT
Source organism: Cucumis variabilis (assembly GCA_037974545.1). Taxonomy (NCBI): domain Eukaryota; kingdom Viridiplantae; phylum Streptophyta; class Magnoliopsida; order Cucurbitales; family Cucurbitaceae; genus Cucumis; species Cucumis variabilis. The sequence goes on from JBBPDI010000020.1 coordinate 17,681,761, forward strand.
TGTTATGTATGGCATCGCGAAAAAATAAAAATTTTCCTAACACCATGCACAACGGTGTTAGGAAGACTTAAAATATTTTCAATAAATTAAACTTCTCCCGATGTCATGCATAACAGAGTCGGGAAAACTTTTTTTTTAATGTATTAAACTTCTTCTGATGTCATGCATGATGACATTGGGTTTGGTGTGGGAATTCCTGATGCACCCCGACCGACGTCAGGATTTCCCCTTTAAAAACCATTTTTCAGATCTGTAAACTTATTTTCAAATGAGTTGAAAAAGAGAGAGGGAGAGAGAGAGACACTGCAGCCGATAAATGAGAGAGAGGAAGAGATTTCATAATCCATTCGTCGTTCGATTTTTTTCGTTCAATCTTCACCTTCACTCGCCGTTTGGTCTTCATTTTTGTTCGTCGCTCCTCGCTGCAAGTAAGCCATTGTTCTTCTTTTTCTTTTTCTTTATTTTGCTTTAGGGATTAATTACTTTAGAGATTTTGGAATCTCGTATCACCGTCCACCGTCCACCGTCCGATCTTCACCTTCATCTATCGTCCACTATCTGATCTTCACCTTCGTCGCCGCCCCTCGTCGCCGGTAAGCCATTGTTCTTCTTTTTCTTTTTCTTTTTATTTTAGGAATTAATCGTTTTTTATATACCTTCCATTATTAAATGGAAGGTATTTTTTTTATATAAAAAATAGAGGATCTCCCAACTTCTTATATTGTGTGTTAGGAGAGCTTCTTCTGACAAATTTTTTTCGACCCCAGTTCCGACGCCTATTTATGAGTCAAGAGATTCTCTCTTGATGCTTTTTGTATAACTCTCAATGCTTTTGTGCGTCGGAATTTTTTTATTTTTTATTTTGTAAAGAAACATCGTATGTACAAAGATCAGGAAACAATTGATATCTATGAACAAGATCAGGAAACAAATAGTTGATCTCTATGAACAAGATCAACAAAGCAAGGCGATTGATACTTATAGAAGATCTACATGGTATTAAACTACTTTTACTAGTGAAGAATGTTCCCACAAGTTAACATATTGTATTTTTTCAACCTTTTTTGTCCTCATTTATATGCGTTTAGGAAATTCCTCATTTATGCTTTTAGGAAATTCCTCAGTTTGTAGTTCCAACAATAATTGTGCCACCAAAAAAACAAAGGAAAAATAATTTTCACCTTATTATTATTATATGTAGTAGCTATAAATCTTTTTAAATTTGATCATTCTTTCATATCCGACACGACTTCAATTCAATCATGTACCCTACATGAATTCTATCGTTATATTAGATCACTCAATAGATCTACACACATCATTAATTGTTATTTTGTATGGATTTTTAGCAGACTTGGAGATCATAAAAGAAAATGTAATAACTCATGTGTATAAAAGAAATTATAAATATGATTGCAAATTCTTACGAGTAACTTGTTACAATTCATGTGCGCATAGGCGGTAGTCATCCAATCCATCATCCATGCATTATATAGTTTCCTGGAAAAAACAATATTCTCCATTGTTGTTCTTAAAAATGAAAGGTCTTGTATACCCATCCAAAACTCTCAATTTAATAATTTGTGTGGCGTATCCAGAAATCATATATATTGTAATTAAACACTTCAAAATTAATATTAAATTATAAAAATCAGAAATGTGAGGAAGGTACGTGTCTCCTGACCCCTTAATAGATCCATCCCCGTGTGTGGGT
>JBBPDI010000020.1:17689732-17711552 GCA_037974545.1 Cucumis variabilis
CCTAAAAATCTCCATTCCTTTTCCCATCCCAATTGGTTCCCACAAACCAATCTCATCCCAGAGGATAGGAAGGTCTCTGACGGGTGGTGTCCCAATTCGGGTGTTTGCAGATTCAGAGATATCAAGAAAAGTAAGTTCTCTATATCTCTTAAATAAAAAGCATGCTTAGAATTTAATTTAGAATTTTGATTCTATTTTTGCCAATGTACTGGTATTTTAAATATTCTCAATTAAATTGAGTAATAGTTCTTTAATTCTTCCGCTGTCATAGGGCTTTTATCCCTTCAAGCATTACATACAGAAAAAAATGACTCACCCACTTATGGTGTGGCGACTAGGGGTTCTCACGACAATTTATGGCTACATCGGAAGAACCCTTGTTATTATTAAAGTTCTATGTCCATAGAACACAAAACAAAAAAAATGAGTGAAAAGAAAAAAGAGAAAGGCAAAACGAAAGAGAAGTTTCGCGTCCGTTCACCGTTCCTCTTGACCTGTTCACTGTCACTGTCGTCTGTCGAGTCATTGCCCTCAGCCGTCGCCGTCCGTCCGCCTACCATCCTCCTATCGTTGTCCACTTACTTCTTCGTCTCTAACGGTAAAAATGTTGTATTTTTTTTTTGTTTCTAAATAAATATATATTAATATATTGTTATTGTAGATTAGGTTGTATGTATATTGTATATTGTATTTATAATTTGTAGGTTGTATATTGTATATTGTATTTGTATTGTATGTGTAGATTGTACATTGTACATTGTATGCATATTTAATATTAAATTTGTTGCATGAATAAGTAAATGTTTTTAGAACTTAAATTAAATTGTATGTATAGATTGTATATTGAAATTGTTAAAAGTTTTTGAATTAAAATGTATATTGAATTGTTTAAGAATCAAATTGTATATATAAATGAAATTTTAAAAATTGTAATATGTTAGGGTTTAAACTATTGAAATTGTTATAGAGAGATTTAAATGTATTGAAATTGTTGAGTTGATGAAATTGATGAATTTGAAATTTTTTAAATTGTTGAAATAATTTAAATACTTAAATTTTTTTATTGATTTGTCATGGCCATCCTGCAATTATGGTAACCTGTAGTTTATTATTAGTGAATATGATTTGTTTATAAGACGTAAGGTAGCCTTTATTTAGTTATAATTATAGTAGCCTTTGGTGTATGATAATTTGTTTGTGATGTTAGGTAGCTTCTAACACTTGTTAGTTGGAAGTGTTAAATAGATTTTTTTGTTTAAACTTAGCTATAGTGAAAGTTTGGATATTGGATAGTTGTGAGGTTTGACTTATTGATGGAGTAAATTTAGCATTTGAGAGGAGGAATATAAGATTAATTACACGTATTTATGTTCTTGGTCTTTGACGATGGACAAGGGTTGGATGAAACTTAGGAATAAATTCTCTGTTGAGTATAGAGAGAAAGTTTTCTAATCTTTAGAAGTTGCGAAGTATCACGTCGATGAGTATGGACGAACAAGGTGTCCATGCAAGAGACGTATGAACTCAAATTGGGACCCTTTAGAGGGTGTGAAGAGACATTATCAAAAATTAAGATATGCCCCTCCTACACCGATTGTGTGTATCATGGAGAGCCAGTGAACTTGTATAGAGGTATAGAAATATTTGATGAAGGAACTAGCAGTGACCCTTTCCATGAAGGAACTAGCAGTGACCTCTTCCATGAAGAAACTGATAGTAATCCATTTTTTCAAGACAAAGAAATGTTGGGTATGTTGCATGGTTTACAAGTTCCGATTGAACACGAAGAAGAAATGACAGAGGAAGGTTTGAAGAATGACATTCTGTTTAATAGTGGTGTAGAAGAGGAGACGACAAATATATTTAAGGAGTTATTAAACCAAGCACGTCGTGAGCTATACCCCGACTGTTTAGAATTTTCATCCTTGAAATTTTTGGTTACGTTGATGCATGTGAAGATTTTCAACGGTTGAAGCAACAAGGCCTTCCACATGATGTTAGAGATAATAAAACGTGTGTTCTCAATGTGTGGTACCAATGTTCCTAGCTCATTCTATGAAGCCAAACAAAAATCGCATGACTTGAACCTGAGATACGAGACTATTCATACCTGTAAGTACGAATGTGTATTATACCGAAAGGAGTTTAGAGATTTACAACATTGTCCAACCTGTGGGGAGTCTCAGTACAAGGTTAGTCCTAACAGACGAAAAAAATTCCACACAAGATATTGCAGCACTTTCTGTTGATATCGAGATTACATCAATTGTTTGTTTTGTAAGAGGGCTCGTTTGACATAAGATGGCATAAGGATAAACGAGTCAAAACAGAGGACGTGTTGAGACATCCGACTAGAGGGATGGAAGCATTTTGATTATGAATTTCTTGAGTTCGATCACTTTATATCCATGGAATGTTCGTTTGGGATTAGCTTCTAACGAGTACAATCCATTTGTACATATGAGTACCGCCTATAGTATGTGGCCTGTGGTGTTAATTCCTTACAATTTGCCACCTTAGAAAAGCATGAAAGAATGTAACTTCTTCATGTCATTGCTAATACCCGAGTGTAGAAGTAATAACTTTCAAGCATATTGTGACTTATCTAGGTGTACGACCAATCTATAATGGGTATGAGGATGCCCTAGTTTATTGTATTTGTATATATACATTTATGTAATATACTTGTACATTTTACCATTTCTAATATTTGAGGATTACTTTATTACGTTCATCCCATAAAACCTAAAGTTTTAGTCCAAGTGATAGTTTGTTGGGATTTATGTCCTAAAACTCGTAGATTGTAAATATAATCTATTAACTGTTATTAATAAAGTGTTATTATTATAATAAATGTTGATTATATTATTAGTTTTATCTATTGAAGGGATAAAAGTCTTTGGCAGCGGAATATTTTACAGAATCATTCCTCAATTTTATTTGGGAATCCCAAAATACCAATAGATTGACAATATTTAGAATCAAAATTCAAAATAAAAAACTAATCATGCTTTTAAATTAAAAGTTACAAAGAACTTACTCTTGTTGATGTTTTCGAATCTAAAATCCACTGAACTGGAAACACTACTCATCGGAGACCTTCCTATTCTCTAGGATAAGATTAGTTTGTGGGAACCAATTGGAATGGAAAAAGTTTTAGAGAGAAACTATTTTAAATAAATGCAAAATCATTAGTTTTATTTTGGTTAAGAAAAACTATTTTTCTTCTACATATTTATAACTCTCTTTCCTTCATGGAGTAGGAAAGTGAGTAAGAGAGAATCCTGTTATTCAATTAATTTAAAAACTATTAAATTAATAGTAATTTCAAATAAACTAATTAATCAACCATTCATCAATTAAGTTAATGGAAAATTTACATAAACAGAAGAAAATAGAAAGTATTTACATCTAATAACAAAAAAAATTAGATATTTTGGGCTTGGTTTAAAACTTTTGTTATTCATTTTGTACTTGGATTAAAATTTTTCTATGGGTCCTAAATAGTTTGCTAATTCTTCTAGTTTTAAAAATCACCCTTAGTTAATAATTAATTAAATCATATTTAATTAATATTTTATTTAAACCTTATTTAATGGATATCTCTTCAATATCTTATAGTTTTATATTAATTTAATTAAACCAAATTTAATTAAACTATTGATTAGAGCAATTAATTAATAACTATATTAAATTTGTTATATTTAACTGAAGTTAAATTGGAATCATATTCAAATATAAATTTCTCTCATAACCAATAATTCACTACAAGAAATCTGGCATTTAATATCGGTTTAAAACTGACATTAATGGCCTTTAATGTCGGTTAACAACCGACATCTATGCCAGCGTTATTAAAGGCCTTTAATGTTATTTTTGCTTTAATGTCGGTTTAAAAATGATATTAAAGGCCTCATTAATGTTGGTTTAAAAACGACGTTAAAGGCCTTTAATGTCGTTTTTAAATCGACATTTTTTATGGTGTTATTAAAGATCTTTAGTGTCAGGTGGCCTTTGATGTCGTTTTAAAACCGACATTAAAGTTTTGTTTTTGGATCTATTTTTATAAATTTATTTTTATTTAATTGTTAAATTATTGTCCATTTTTTATAAACCAACATTGGGTACGTTAGATAAATATTTTTTTCTCACGCCAACAAATCAATAAAATTAATATTATTTTAGAAATTACAGTATTTTTAATTTACGTTTGTATAGACAAAATGAAATCTTAATATTGTGTTTGTATATACATTCTACAATAATACATGAAACAAGATCCTAATACATGACTTAAATAAGAAATCTTAAATGCCTTCACAGTCTTCAACTTTCAATGATCGCTTCCATCTACACAATCGCTTAGCATGACTGCTTATCTAAGACCAAAATATACTTTACAACCTGAAGAAGATTAAATCCAGAATCTGCAAAATTATGTTGATAAAGGGCAACATTTACTCCATCCATAATAGCATCACAATGGTTATGTACTTCTAACCATTTCTTAATAAACAAAACAAAATTTGCATGTAAGACCAAGAGGAAATCAAGTTTTTTTAGGATTTAGGATTACTGCCCAGAGGAAGATCCATGTAATAAAATTGTACACATCTAATGCTGTAAATACCTTTCTCTAACGTAATGTAGCTTCCTTCCTACATTATTAAATACCAAAGAGCCATAATGAAAGGGCACCAAATGAAGGGATGATTCGCCTGTTTGTGCAAAAAGAATAAGACTTTACCTTCAATTTCTTGCACCTCTGTACCTTCGCCTCCAGATCCCACCATTCCAATTTCCTAGTCTCCTACCACTAATTTGTAACTGAAGACCTGCAACAAAAAAGGGAAGGAAAATTTATCATAGAAAAAAAAATCAGTAATTTGAAAATTCTAAACACACTGATTAATAATATCAAATTTATTTTGCTTGGCTATCAAAACACATGTACAAAAAAAATGTAATTCAACATGAAATAAATTTAAAACAAGTTGGTATAGGAGTGACCGTAAGATAAAAATTTGTAACATTTGTAACAATGATTTGGATTTGTAATTTTCTTAGGAAAAAGAAGAAGAAGAACATGGATGGCACAAGTAATTATAAAAGAGCTGACAATCTTCAAAAAGCGGTAGTATAATGAAATTCCTTTTATGAGTTTAAACAACACCAACTGCCTATTCGCTAAAGCACTTGAACGAATAGAAAATTATCAATTTTCAATCAAATAAGTGACTAAACCACTAGAGAAACAAATATATTCTTACGAGTCTAACTTAAATAAAGCTTACAACTAAAAAAAAAACAGCAGACATTGGAGGAAAGGAAAGATATCCATACTTTTGGAGGCTCTAATAACTGCATCCTCAACTTTGCTATCTTTGCCTTGAGCTAAACAAGATGATATTCTGCAATTTGAAAAAGAAAGCAAAAAAAAAAAAAAAAGACCATTTTGAACACTTAGACAAAATAGAGTACATACACAACTCATGGTTAACTGCAAATAAATACATTGTTTTCCTTTGTATATGTGCTCCACAAGACCTTGCTTTCCCTAAAGTAGGAGTAAAAAAAACAGTTTGAATTTAAAAATAAGTAAATACAAGTTGACGCCTAGAAATTGTGGGCCTTAACTAATTGTACTCAATTGCAACCATTTTTTCTATTGTAGACATTCGTTTAGTGATAGCTCCCTGTGAATGATATCAAGAAGTAAAGAATTTAACATAATAGATACTTAATAATGTCTAACAACATATGAGATTATTCCCACACCAAAACCTTCCAACAACCTCCTATGTAAAGAAAAGAAGAATAAAAAAAGGATTAAATAAGCAAAAAAGATCTGAAAAATTAAGATTGATTCCATAGCAAGTCATTACATTAATCAATTTATTGCAATACATTATGATAATCAAAATCATCCAACTTACTTTTGTAAATGATATAGCAAGCCACACTATAATATTAGAAATTACAGAGATCATCAAAGACTAAAATAAACAAAGACAAATTAATCATGGAAACCAATAGAAACTAATTAACAAGACAAAATGAATGGAAAATGATTCATGAAAGGTTCTTACTCCTTTTCGACCAATGTATTCGACTATCTGTCCACTGGTAATAGCCCAAGAACAATGACATATTAGCATAGATTATTATTCAATTTTAAAATTTACACTAAACTTTTACCATTTATATCCCAGTGAATTTTTGCTAGTGGCACCCTAATACATAAAGATGGAACCAACAGAAGAAAAAAAAAAGTTCTTTGTTAGTTATGGTATGGTATGCGCAAATTAATCATCTTTGGACAAGTTGTATTAAAAGCAATGTAAAAGTAAAATCATGAAAGTGTAGTTTTCAAAATCACTTCCAACTTATCATACACCATGAAAATTTAGGATGCATTTCATTACTAAAAAAAGCTTTTGAAATACTTTCAAAGAATATTGTTGTTATTGAAAGAGTTTAAATAAAATAAAGTTACTTGAAAAATACTTTTTCCAATCCTAACATGACCTTAGAAAAATACTTCTAATGTAATCATTCAATCATCTAAGATCAAAACTGCCAACCACCCATACTAGTCCATCCATCTGCTCAAAATAGTTCCTCCAATATGATCTTATATTCTCAGTAGCAATCAGATGATTATTGTACTAAATGGAGATGCAAACAGAAGTATACCAGATGCAAACAGAAGTATACCAAATGCAAATTGAAGTATACCAAATGCAAATAGAAGTATGGCTATAATATCAACTACCTTACCCAAAGTGTGGTGGAGAAATGTATACAGAATGATAAATCTGATGTAGTTGGATCCTTTTTTTCCCTTGCAATCTGACTTTGTTTTTCATCATACCATTAAACTTTGATTTAAATGCCTTTAAGGAATGCTCCCCGGCCTGTGAAAATGCTCTTTGTTTAACATCTACAAAAAAACTGATGTACAAAGAAGACACTAATTTTATAGTGAGAAAGCTCTCTTATAGTCTAAATCTCTTTAAATTTCTATAAAACTTGTCAGGGTGTCACAGTAAAATAGCAGAGTAGTTTCTCAAACAATAAATAGCATCAGAAAATTTGTTCAAATTTGAAATTGGTTTTACTTGGATTGAAGTTTTTTTCATTATAGTATGGTACTCATATTATATAATAACTCTCCAAAGATTTTCTAACCACTCCAAATGATATATCTTGCTAGTATACAACACAAACTAATTACAAGAAATTGTATTGAATAGCAATCAAAAGAAGGGAAGAAATATATATAATTTGAACCACAAATTTGATCCTCATCCATCCACATTAGTTGAGTTTATGGACCATCTTTTGAACCTAAAAAGCAGGCAAACAGAGGATCTCAAATTGAAAGAATTATTGAGTAAAATAAAATGAAGGGAAAAGTAAAGCATTAAAAAAAATTATGTGGGAAGAAGATAGAAAGCAGAAGGGGAGAGAGAAATTATCTCAACATATCTTCATTTTAGTTCACTCTATGTATTCTTGTGGACTCTGTCTAGAACTTCTGCTCTCTGAACCCTCTCCGTCTATCTAATAACTCTTTTGTTCTCTTCCTTTTTTTATCTAATCTGCTCGGAACAACACCGAGAAAGGCAACAGATACAATTTCACTAGCGACTCAAAACAAGAATCAAAGAACATTTCATTTTCCTCTTCTCTGTTTTGCTTTTATTAGACTATGGAGTAGTATCTTCTAAAAGACTTCGAAGTCAAGCCAAAACATCCTTTAGAGGCAACCTTGAGGAGATGGCGATCTATCGTTATAATTGTTAGAAATCAGTGATGTAGGTTCTGAAACACTGCAGATATTTCTTCCATCTCTTACACTTCCAAAAAGAGAAATATACTTCAAAGAAAGGAAGAAATCCTGCAATCAAAAGAAAAAAGCTCATCATCGATCCATACTGACGAATGTATATTTCACCGATCAGTCGACTATTGGTGGAGATCGAAGAGATTGAAGAAAAGGAGATGAAAGATGGAGCTCAGAGGAAAGATGAGATGCGTGATGTGGAGATGAAGAGAGATAGAGGGAAGGGGATGGAAGCGGCTGCCAGTGGGTTAAAACAATCAACAAACCCTAAACTTAACTTATATATATTTTAAATAATAAAATAATTTTACAAAAATAAAAAAATAAAAGATAGCTTTAATGTCAGTTTTAAACTGACATTAATCCTTCCTCTTTGATGTTGGTTTTAAACCGACATTAATCATTCGCCTTTTGAAGAACGACATTAAAGTTTATTTTTTCTTTTTGTCACCTGACATTAGAGGCCAAATTTTTTCTAGTGATTTTAATATGAATCCAATTCACATTAAATTAATATTTAAATTCATTCAAATATTTTATCTCTCATAAATTAATTTTGAATAATATCTAAAATTAAATTAATATAATAAAGTTTGATTAACATATAAACTTTATATTATAATGTATCACCATACATTATACTAATTCTCAAAGTAAATTTGAATATTTCAAATTACAACTAATATAAATAATTTTTTTTACCCTTTACGAGCTAGGAAGGAGACCTAATGGACCTACAGATCAAAAGCTACAAAGATCAGAGATTAATTGGATAAACTTATTAACCACATTAATCAATATTCGTTAACTGTGTGTACACTCCACTAAAAACTCAAAGCTGAACTCTTCTCACTGTAGATATATTTTTATGTCCATGGATATAAACCAATAATAGTAAGTTAATCCTTCACTAGTGTTTGCAACACCAGCTAGGTCAAATTACCGTTTTACCCCTAGGTTACCTCTAGTCCTTAAATATCAGTGCTCCTTTAATGAACAACCTATTTATGGTCCAACCAATAAACATAAACCTCTCTCATGCCATAGAGAGGGTAGGGTCTTTTGTTCAAGTCTCAAAGACACCATTTAAGGAAACACTCATCTACTTACCTTAAAGTTAAAAAGGAGTGAATTTCATCTTGTGTAATTATGTTTCCAACTTTCCACTCAGTCTTATCTCTAAAATGATAAGCATATATGAGTCGGCGATCTGACCACTCTCACCCGTACAAATCAAAGGACAATCCCTTGCAAACAAGATTTCATAATACACTCACGGTTAAGACTAAGTTACTTAGGTCATCCTAGTGTAATAAAAACCTAAACTAACTAACAGAGTTACATCTAGTGGTTACTATTTCGTGGTTTGATCGCATGTCACCTACATGAACGCGTTGGATCATTATGTTTGTAACTAATACAAAGTGAATCGTATCCATAGTGTTACTAGGATAAGGTACCTAACTTTATCCCTATACTATAGACCCTTTAAGCTGATCTCGAACATTGATCCCTATATGTCTTTACATATTGTTCAAGACTTATCAAACAACTTAGTATGTTAGTTTATTGGATTTGGGTTACTAAGACAAAACTAATAATATAATCAATAACATAGTTTATAATAATAACACTCTATTAGTAACGATCAATGGATTACATTTATAATCTACGAGTTTTAGGACATAAATCTCAACACAAAAAACTATCAGACATGTCCCATATGCATGAGAGATAAATCATCATTTAGATAAGAGAAAAAATAGCTTTCATAGGACACTGACGTTATCTTCCAGATAACCATGTTTGGCATAGAAGTAAGCTACATGATGAAAATGTAGAGCATAGGCCTCCTAAAGTTGTATTTAATGGGCATGATATCTTGGAACAACTAGATTCTCTAGAGTTTTCGGTGATGAGTAAACATCTATCATTGAAAGATAAAAAAAAAGCAGGTTCTGGATTGGATGAAGAGAATTATCTTTTTTGAACTGCCTTACTGGCTAAATCTATTAATACATCATAAATTGGATGTAATGCATATTGAAAAGAACGTTTGGGATAACTTGATGGGTCATTATTCAATATTGAAGGGAAAATGAAAGATACTACGAATGCTTGGATGAACCTTCAAAATTTGAAAATAATAAAAGGATTTAGACTTACTAGAAGACAGTAACAGATTGGTGAAGCCCCTTGCAAGTTATACGTTAACTAGTAGCGAGCGAGTTATGTTTTGTAAGTACCTGAAGTTAGTTAAGTTTCTCAATAGATTCGTTTATAATATTTCACGATGTGTAAATGACAAAGACGGGAAAATATTAGGTCTTAAGATCCATGACTGTCACATATTACTTTATCGACTTCTACCTATTGATATTCAAGCGTACGTATCGAAAAATGTATACATCGCTATTAATGAACTATGTAGTTTTTTCTATAACTTGTGCAAGAGAACGATAAGAGTAAGTAATTTGAACCAATTGCAAGCATATATCATTATCATACTTTGCAAATTGAAAAGAATATTTTCACCTGCCATGTTGAGCTTAATGGTACATCATGTTGTTCGCTTACCGTATGAAACAAAAGTCACTAGATTGGTTAATTATAGTTGGATGTATCCCATTCAGAGAAGTCTATGCACACTGAAACAATATATCCAAAGCAAAGCACATCCTGAGGGGTCTATTGCCAAAGCATATGTAATGAATGAATCAAGTACTTTTTGTTCGAGATATCAATATGGGATTGAAACTCGATTTTCTTAAGATGAAAAAAAATGATGATAGCATTCTCGATGACGAGGTACTTGGTGTGTTTGAAGTGTTCATACAAAAGGTACGACCATTAGGCAAGACAAGTTCACGATCGGTATCACAAGAAGAGAAACGTCTTAAACATTGGTACATCTTGAACAATGTAGATGAAATTGAGAAGTACTATAAAGTACGTACTTTCAAATCTATACTTCACCAACACTTTATGTTTTTTTAAGTTATAGTCGTAAAAAATACTCACAATTATATACTTTAGGAAACAGTTGAGGTTGATACGTCGTCAAGCAAACAACTCTGTCAACTTATTCAAAAAATATCAACGAGCATTTCCTAATTGGTTTAGAGATCATGTATGTAGAGTATATAAATCCATTGAAAATTGGTCTAGGCTTATTCCAGACTTATATCTATTAAAAAAACAATTTCAGATCATTGAAATGCTTGGGGAAAAACCTTTCTCATGATTTCTTCTCACTTGCAATGTAACCTTCACTTAATGTTCGATCTTACAGTGGATGCATCGTCAATGGGGTACAATTTCACATGATAGATTGTGATTTCTAACGTACAACAAAAAATAGTGGAGTCATGGTAGTCATTGAAAACAATATCAGTGGAAGCGTCGACAACAATTTTTACGGTGTATTAGATAAAGTTATTTTCGTTCAATATCTGATGGAACATCATGTTTGGCTATTCAAGTGTAGATGGTTTGACATAGATAAGAACAAAAACCATAGGACACACATGGAATTAGGGTATAAATCAATCAACGCGTCCCATTTTTTATTTCCTGAAGAACCAGTCATTCTTGCAATCCAGGCACATTAAGTCTTTTACATCGACGACCCAAAAAATGGTGCCAATTGGAAACCTGTTCAGCTGGTCCAAAATAAACGTATATGAAAAGTGCCCGAAGTTGATGATATTGAGGGTCAACAAATAAATTTACTCAAAATCCATACTGAATATCATGTGGATGATCATATTGAGGAACACACCCTATGCAGACGATGTTGATCCTACAGCAGTGGAAAGACCGATTGTGCATAATGACGTTGACGACTTCATAAACAATGATGATGAACAATTATTCACTCAAAGCGGATCAAGTGATGATGAATAAGAATGACGAATCATGTTATTGCATATATTTGGTCTTTTATATATTTAGTTTCAAGTACTCTCATATGTTTAATAAATTTGGTTTATATCTCCTCAGGTACTATGTCTTTCCCTACCATTTTTTATGAGAGTGATTGTTTTTTAATTTCAATGTCGAGGAGTTTAATAACGCAGGAGGCACATCAGGTTAGTCACCGTTACATAAACAATTAATTGCATAAGCCTATAGTTCTGTTTCTGACATTATTATGTTTTCATAGATGATTCTCAACCTATTGCTTGCACTCCTAAAAGACAGGAGCAAACAAGGAACATAGAATTGGATAGATATGTTTCACAAAATGGAAAAATCCTCATATCTATCACTCCAGAACAAGATAAATCGATCTCTCCACATGCCATTCACTTTAGCTCTACCATTGACGTGTTAACGTGGACTACTTTTTCAGTTCACTTTCTTAAGTGGACTGACGTTACACCGGAGTACATCAAGCTCATGAAGGGTGGTTTATGGGTAAGTTTTTAAATCATCCGTACATATATGTTACCTACATATATATGTAAAATCCTAATCTGTATCTATTTTTCTTTTGTAGCAATGCTTCGTACTTAATTTCACAGATCCGATAGTTACTCGATTTGTTGAGCATCAAATGCTCACAACTTGGAAGAAGTTCAAAGGGCAAAACCACCACCATTTTAAGAAGTTCGGTGATCCTAAATAGGCATGTGCCAACCCACCCCCAGATTGAAGAATCATGTGCAAGATTGACACTTCCTCTGTGATCACTACCTTACTCGACAATTTTAGGTAATTTAGAACTTTTAATGTTCTTAAACGGTAGTTCATTTTTATTTTTTGTATGTAACATTTTGATGAACATTTATATTGTAAGAGCAATCAATGATGAACAGGGCTGTTAGAGCAAAGCAGCCCTACAACCACATTAGCGACTTCTAGTTATTTCTACAACGACAACACTAGCTCGCTGAACAACGAGGTCATCCAGTTGATCGTGTGGAGTTATTTAAAGAAACACATGCTTGAGATGCTGGAACTCCAGTCCCAGCCCACCCTAGAGGATTCTTAACTACTCTTGGGTAAATGACTGAGCTACTCAAAAGGTCTTAGTTGGGGGCTCATGGCCAAAGTTATAACACGTTGCTAGCTTTTCTTCGTCTACATCACATAAGCAAGAGATGCACACTAGAAAGGTTACCGAGCTAAAAGCTTGTCTATAGGAAGTATTAGAAAAAAGTAACTAAAATCACGAAGAAAATGCTCGACAGATGGAAGAATTGAGGAAGATGATTGAAGAACTCACTCGAACACTAAGACGACATTGATTTCATTGAGGTACGTACTTTTTAACTTTTAGGTTCTTTAATTTCTTATTGATGATATATATTTAAACTTAATTTCATGTCATTGTGGTTCAAAGGCATGAGGGACCTTAATTTTAGTTTTTATTATTCATGTATTTTCTGAACTACAAACGTGTACTTTTTTAATATTTGAATTAATTTTAATATAAATTCGATTTTGTATTTTATTAATTTTATGTTAATTGTTTTTAGAATTTGAATGAATTTAAATCGAATTTGATATCAATAGCAAAAATTAAATAATAATAAAATAAAGATATTATAAAATGGTTTTACCAATGTAAAAAACACGTCAAACATAGATGCCTCTACCGATGTCGCGTCAATCCAAGGTACGCTAACACCACGTCGATTTTTCATGTATGTCGACGTCCACAATGATGCCGGCAATACCCTATTTTCAACACATTGACCAAACATCGACAATACCCTTTTATTGACGCTCTGACCAGATGTTGGCAATACCCTATTGTCGACATGTTAGACGAAGCATGTTTCAGGATAACCCTTTTGTCGACGTCATCTAGTTTGCAAGTCGATTTTGCCTATCACAATGTGATAATCACGACACGTGCCCCGACATGGGTTTCTGCATCGGGATAAACATTCCCTATGCAATTTGTTATTTCTATCGACGTATGTATGTGTCGGACGAACCCCTACTTCTTGTTTGATTAAATATGTAACTATCCAATTTTTCAAACTTAAGCCGAGGGTGTTACTTAATAAAACAACACTTTGAAAAATTAAAAACAAAACAAAGTCTACTTATTTTATTAAATAAAATAAAATAAAACAATTTAACAAAAAAAATGTAACCTAAATTAAATTAAACTACTAAAGGAAATACCTCATTTAGGCTTTAACTAGATCATTAAAATGAAAATGTTCATAAAATCGGTGGAAGCATAAACATAATAGTTCCCATTTAACAAGTCATGGATCCTTCTTGTTCCTCGCCAGCTTGTCTTTTCCTTAACCTTTGCCTGAAAAGTTAAACATAGCAAGGTGTCGCATTCCCTCTCAGACCATCTACTCTTAGTTTAAGAGACAGCATGAAGCCAACAGATATCATTCTCCTTCAAACAATACCTGTTAAACCTTAACATGAAATATACAAACACAATAGAAATTGAAACAACCTCAATATAAACATGAAGTGCAGCCCAAATTGAAAACAAAAAGTATAACAAGTTTTATATAACATCCACAAATCAAAATCCAAACTATAAAAAACCAACTCTCTTATGACTCATATTTGTACAACTTCAACAAAACTCATGTACATACCAAAATACACAACAAAGAACAAGACATACTAGTAAATGAAAGGTAACTCAAATATTCTAGCAGACATAGTCAAGTGTCGGGTCCTTGTTCTTTACCTCAAAAGTAAGAAAACATTTTGGAAATGGTGAGTTAAAAAGCCCAATGAGTGACTAACTTTAAACAAACATGCTTTTATAGAAAATGAGTAATAGCAAACTCTAGCAAAGCATTAAAACAATTTTTGAAATCTTCATTTTTTCTCAATATCCTGAAACTAATTCATGGGAATGGCAGAGCTAAATCGGTACCATAACCCTAAACCTCAGTCCTAATAGCAAAATACAATCAACTACTAATTCATCCTCTGAGATCGTCCCCTTAATAATCCTTTGTGCACAATATTCTCCCTTGTAGGGTTATAGTAAATATATGTCTCAGGTATAGAATAAAACATGCTTTATAAATCAAAAGTTTTAAAACAATATCTTAACTTCAACATGCTTAAATAACTCTTTGCATAAGAAATTTTTTTATATATGTGTAAAACAAGCTTTGCTAAAACACTCTCAACTCAAATATTCTGGAAACTAGCATAAACATGCTTTCTTTATAAATCTCATTAGCATACTTTAAACATTTCAACACTTTCTAAACTTCATTCTCATGCTTTGGAAATCAATAATGTAAAATAAGTGTAACTTAAATACTTTTACTCAAAGCATGCTTAAACGTAATCTAATGAAACAAGTTTAGACATTAAATTTAAAACTCATTTTATCACTCACGGGTGGTAGCTAACTCTTTAGTCTATAAATTTTTCCAATCTTCATTGGCGACAGACAGCATGGGCAAGTGCATAGGCCCTCAAGGTGTCTGGTCGTGTGTTAACCTTGCACTCAATTACATTCTACACGTCTATGCCATGATGCCCTTGCGTGCACATGGCCTGTCGATCATGCGTTCTACATCGCCTAGTTAAGTGGTTGCCATGTTGCGTGCAAGCTACAAGCCTTAGATAATCTCTTACCTCCAAAAGTTCCTTCTTTAAACTTGTTTAAAATTATCTTGACTAGCTTACTTCAAAATTTGAGCTTCAAATTCAAAGTGATGCATTCTATCATCTTCCAAAAGTCCACACTACTTAGAAATCCTTAAAAAAATGACTTTTCCCTCTTCCTTCAACTTGATGACGATCTTCCCCATGTCCCCCTTGTTCAACTGCCCTATCTCACAAACTACACTCTTTTAGTGAACTTTTTAGACAAATTTCAGAGAAAGCGCATGAGAAAATTGAGATCAACTTTCATTTGAAAATGACCTATTTATAAAGCTCTCTGCATGGCCAACCTTGCCACCTCCTACTTGTCAAAATCTTGGGTCATGCATGTTATGAACACATGTTCTCAACTCAATCGACCTCCTTGAACACCTAAGGATTAACCAAAAACACCTAGCTTCCTTACTTAACCCATGAAGAACCTCTCAACAAGCTTGTCGTGTGCCCTAAGCTTTCCTTGCCGCCTAGCTAACCTCACAAGCCTTAGTCGTATAACTCAACAGGCCTAGCTCTTCCCTTGGCTTGAAAAAGGTCTAGCACTCTCTTGCCTTTGTCAAAATGCCTAAGACGTGCTTTTCCCTTGGTTCAAATGACATATTTGGCCGCCTAGTTATGTCTAAAATGTCCAACTTGCCATACTTAGCCAAAAACCTCTCTTAACATCTTTTCTTTCCCTCACTTGGCAACCAACCTCATAAAACTTTCAATTGTTCCCTTCCTTCACAAGTAACCCGAACACATAACAAACAACTTCAACTAAGCTTTGGGTTTCTTCTATCTTAGAAATTTTTAAGTAAGATTCGATTCAAGGTTTACAAAGGACAAGTATATAAACATACCTAGTAAGAGGCCCACTACAGGTCCCACTAGGTGAGCTTCCTATTAGGCCTATACCCTGAGTCATATCATTCTTATCGTCTCGTAGGAGCACACACATCAATCATAAAGTGAACCTAAAGATACACTTATTGGTCAAAGCAGTCAAAAGTCTAAAGGTAAAGATCTTGTAAAATAACGTACATGTAGAGAATACTAGTCTAATATCTAAAGCTAACAACTACTATCAGTCCAAAATCAATCTAATGCAGTCAATCCCAATCCAAGATGGTCATAAACATACCATGCATAGTTCATCCAACAATCTCAATATTTACATAATCAACCAATTTAATCATTTGGTTAAATAGAGTATATTCAGTTTAAGTCAACCCATCAAATATTCTCATCAATGCCTTTTTAACTCAATCAGTCCATTACAATAATATTCAATCTTACAGTGTCAAGTATCTAGTAATAAATCATTTACCTTAGCTTAGCAAAAACTCCTTGGTTGCAATCGAAAATTCAATTTCAACCTATACGTAACGATTAAATTAATAATTTTACTTAATAAAATAATCAATTAATCCAAATTTACTTTTTCAAAAACTTATGCAAATGGATGTTAAAAAATCCAACTCAACCTTGATGGAAAGTCCAGAAATTAAATTCCTCAAGCTTTGGCAGAGAAACCTTCAAAAGCAAGACAACCCAAATTTTAATCCAATAATAAACTTGAAATTTGTTATTCAATGATTGTTAAAAACGCATAATAAAAACCTCAATTTTTGCCCACAAGTTCACCTCTAAACCAACCAGTGAGAGGAGGCGGTGACATAAATAGGTAGTGGCAAATAGTACACAATCGATGCAGATAGAGGCTGGACTGGCTACACAGGGAGGGGAGAACTCAAATTCGTGTGAAACGATGTGCGCTGGCTGGAGGCTTGTGGCTGGTCACAACTGAACGACGTAGACGCTTGACTTTGCGACAAAGCGAAAATCGAACAAAACTGGGCGGCCAGAGAAGAGACTAGATGAGGAGCGGCGTTGGCTCTTGGTGAAGAGGAAGAAAAAGAAAATATCATTTTTTTTAATTGCACAACTTCCAAATAACCCTAATCTTTTGTAAAAGAAATAGAAAAAAATAGAAAAAATTGACAAACTATTTATACATACAAAAGTTATTAGAGTTGATTTTTTTAGAAAGTGTAAATATTTTGTCAAATTTTTATTTTTCATAATTATTTTTTAAAAATAGAAAAAATTGACAAATAATTATCTATTCCAAATACCTAATCTCTTTTTTGAAATTCTTTTTTTTTTAATAATGTTGTTTTAGAATATATTATAAAAAAATAAAGTAGGAGCCAAACTATTGACAAAAATAGGATAGTTCAGGCCCGTCTACGACTTTGTTGAGTTGTCCACGACTTTAAATAGCCGTCACCCATTCGCACTTTTTTTTATCATTTTTTTCTATATATATATATATATATAATCACCATTATTGAATCCCAACCTCCTAAAATTGTTTCAATCTTAAAAATAGCGTTCCTTAATTATTAAATTGACATATTTGATTATTTCGTTTTTAAAAATCTTAGTTATGATTTTTTTTAAAAAAAATCCTTATTGAATTATGATATGAAATTTCCAGTGTCGGCATCATCTCCCCACTTTCTTAATAAACTATAAATAATGTTTGAATTTAATAAGACATAAAAAAAATGTCCACCCAACAACAACGTCTACTTATTTCTATATCTTTTCCTCAATTACATATAGATGCCAAATGACAATTGAGTTAAGCACTTGTTGATAAAAATTTTAATTTTTTGGTTTTCAATGTTTGGGATCCCTAACAATATTAACAAAATAATTAAAGGGGTTGTTCGCATGAGGTTTTTTGAGAAACGTGTCTTGGAGTTGAACTTTGTGTTGATTTGATGTGATGTAATTCGATCTAAAGTATTTGATTCTCTGATTCTCTCTCAGTTGAATGTGTAGGCTTGAATGTTTGAAGCAAAACACTTGATGTTCTTGAAGTTGGAGTTTTAGAGGAAGATTTGTATCTCTAAAGAAATTAAACTTCAATGAGCGATTCAGTCTTCGAGAGCTATTAAGTCTTTTTATTGTTGGAAGAACTTTTTCTGTCACACCTCCGCTCCAAAGTCACTTCCAGTAACTAAGTGGAGGTGTGCCACCTAGACCTTTATTGCCTACTTCTCATTAGGTAACGTGTTAAATGCCTAGTAATTAAGTGGATCATCTTATTTAACTTGCCCTTTCGCACGCAAAGTCCTTGCCTCGAACTTAGACTTTCTTAATTCACCGAAAAAGTTACAACTTAAGACTTTGCTCCATCGCCTAGTACTCTTTACACAATACAAACCAACTTTATAACTTTCTAGGAGATATACTTGAATAATAATAACAATGCAGCAGAATAACATAACTTATTTGCTTTATTAACTTAATACTTTTTACAAGTTTAGGCATTACAATTACAATTCTTGAACTCTCTTAGCATTGATACTTGACTACCACTTGCCTATTTCCTACGTCCTTCCTCACTTACCGCTTGGCATTACTTCTTGAGGCATTACTTAAACGCATGATGCCTTCTTTTCTTTTGCTCTATAAGATTGGAATTGACTTCTTATCATTCTCTTTTTTTTTGCTTCTCGCCACTAATGTTGCACTCTGTAGGAGGTACTTGGAGGTGTAAGGGTAGCACCTCCTCCTAGGTTGCTCAATTACCCTTCTTAGTGCATCACATTAGAGCCATCCACGCTTAACAACTGTCCCTTTCCTCCAATCACAATGTCTGATCTACTCACCTTATCATATAACAATACAGGTTATCATTTTCATCTCACCAGACGTAGCTTCTTAAGACTAGGTACTTCGAGGCGTGGAGACTCCACTTCTTCCATTACCTCGAACGTTCAACAACCCACCCTAAAGATAGTATTTAAGGCTTTCTTTCCCTGACTCAGCTCTCTGGCCCTCTAGCTTCTTGAGGTTGGCTTTATTCGCATGGGTATTGCACTCGCCTCCCTTCTGAGCTGAATCATACATGCTGAGGAACGATGACGCTTACCAAGTGGCTCCTCAGATGTAATAGAAATTTTCATGACCAATGCACCATGTAAGACTATAGAGACATTTTATTTTCCTTCCTTAGCTTGGCTATACAGCCTTAGAACAATACTTCACATGGCCTTAACCCCTAACAACATATATACACTCAATCTCAAACCATTCCTTCTCCATTTTGGGACATCCCTTCTTCCTAGTGGTTCTCCATTCTACCGTTCCACACTTCGAAGGTCTTCTTGCCCTATTTTCCTCCCAAATTCTCCTCTTCTCCATTATCCCGACTACCTTTTCCTTTGATTTTAACTCTATTTATAGTGACCTTCTCGTCCAAAGGTTATTTTCATGCTTTATACGTGTCTTTTTGTCATTTTTCCATGTCATGCAGTCAATATCACACTCGATACATGGTCTGAACATCAGTGGTGATTTGACTTCTCATTGAGTCACACACCTCATCTTCTTGAAAAGCCAAACTTTCCTAAATAACTTGATCCTTTTTATCTCCTCAGGAAATCACAAACATTTACTTCCTCCAGCAAGTGGTCAAGTCATCTTGACAAGACATTTTCTCACCTCCTTCCTAAGCGTAGGTGCTTCTTTTCACGTTACTTTGTTAAACGTCTAACTCTTGGTATCCAGTATAAGACTCTTTTTGCTACTCATTCTTATCGTGTCACTTCCTTCAGCGTGATGGAACTTAGGTAGGTACTTCTCTTTGCATTACCCTATTTCCCTCTTTTAGTGTGCTTTCTCGTAAACGCACTACACTCTTACCCAAATGATTTTTCCACAATGATATTCCTCAACCAAACCTCCTTTCTTTGGGTTGGTCGTCCCACATATTCCTCTTTGCAGAATACATATTCTGCTACCAGAAGTTTCTTATCTCGACATCCTTGCTGCAAGGTCTTTATCACGTTAGCGGTACGCAATCAAGGCCTCACATTCTCTGGACTTCTAGAGTAAAAATTTATGAACCCCATAAATGAATATAATTCCTCTATTTATAGAGTTCTCTGGTCGGTTTATAGGTTTTGGCATTTTGTTGGTCCATGGATCAGATCTACAAGCTCAAGCACATAAATTTGAGTCATATTTAGCATTTGGGCTAAATTAAGCTTATTTTTAGGCTCAAATGAACTTTAGCCAAAATAAATAATATTTAATTAGATCAAAACAATTAATATAATTCAACAGTCATCATGAAAACACGTGGCATCATCAGAAATTGCCAATTTATGTCTTCAAATTTAATTTGGGACACATGTCAACTTTTAATTAGTTCTAAATTAATTATTTGTATTGTTCGCTATTAATTTGATAAATGACATGACAACTTGTGATTAGTCCAAAATTTCTCATTTAGCAGAGCCATTTTCAAAAATAAAAAAAATATTGAAACTATTTCCAAAATATATATAAATCTATCAAACTCTCCATAGTTCAGTTAAGTTGTTTGCTATATTTTGTAATTAGTTCTATTTTCTTTTGCTATCCATAACAATTTCCCTTTAATAATTAATTTACTTAATTTTTTAATCCAATATTTTTGTAAGGAAAATTGTCAAAAATAGCAAAATGAATAAAATATTGATACTTCATAGAAATAAGTGTAATAGATTTTAGTCTTTTAATGGTTTTTTCTAAAAAGTGTAGGTAGTTCATTTTTCTATTATTATTTTTGAGGAAAAAAACCCTATTAATAACTTAAAAATAAAACAATATTAATTCTCATCCCAAACTCATGGACCTTCTACACTGGCTTTCCCAGATCTTAGGCTTGTGAAGATTGGGCTTTTGGGCTAAAGTGATCTCTTATTAAAAATAATAAAAATAATGAGTAATTATAATGGATGGCCAATTTAGCAATAGAAGAATATAGCAATATTTTTAAAAAATTGCAAATATAGTAAAACTATCGCTGATAGACATGTATCACTGATAGACTCATATGGATCTATCAATGATAGACCAATATTTGCAACATGGTCTATCATTGATAAACTTATATCATTGATAGAATTTGTCAAATTTTACTATATTTACAAATTTTTTAAAATGTTGTTACATACTTAATTATTTTAAATCTAATTGCTAAGTTTGCAACTATCCCAAAAATAATAATAAAGAAAAAAGGGTTGCCTTTTTAAATGATAAATTTTGCAAAACATTTTAACCTCTTTTTTTTTTTCAATTTTTACTTTCTAAATACTTTGTAAATAAAAAAAAACATTTTAACCTCTATTTGCAAAATATTTACTAAGATATCATTAAAATAAATCATAGTATATACCGTGACATTTTGTGTGTGTGTGTTAACAAATGTGTTAGAAAAATATAAACATGCATCACTTAAAATGTCCAGTATATAAGAAGACATATTGTACAAATTCAAATAAATTGTATAGTATTTTCTTTTTATGTTTGACA
>JBBPDI010000020.1:17712283-17725155 GCA_037974545.1 Cucumis variabilis
GTAGATTTGATAATAGAATCTCATGATTCTCTCCTACTCCTTTTTCTATTCCAAGAAGGAAAGAGAGTTATAAATATCTAGAAGAAAACAATTTTCTTTAACGAATTTATCAAGAAAAAAGAAGTCAATACACCCCATGAATTCATCAAATAAGATTTGATGATGATGATGATGTTATATAGGACACCTTGAAGTTCGTGCACTTCATCTTTACCTTCAAACAAAAGAAAACCCTACCCGTCGTCGTTCCTCCTCTGACCTCTTCTTCGTTCAGTGTGCACCGTTGATTCACTTTGTCGTTGTCACCATCTCTTTTTCTACTCAAAACTGGTCATCCTTTTCGTCATTTTCTGTCAAATGTTTGCATTTCCTCTACGTCCTCTGCCTCTATTTGGGTGTCTCCATCCAGTCGAGATCTCTAGCGGTCGTAGCTCACCATTGCACACGTTTGCTAATCGTCTCCTGTCTCTGAGCCCCTCCTCTCAATCGTAGCTAGCCGAGTTAAACGTCTCCATCTTTATGTCTCAGATGAAGTCAAGTTGTTTCCTCCTTCACCAAGCCACACAACTGCTCGAGTCGATTCCTCTCTATTCTAAGTCGCTCATGCATACCTTCAGTTGAATTTGAGCCGAGCCCTGTTTTGCTCCAAGCCGTTTCCTTTTTAGCCATCTTTTATTGGTGAGTTTTGCATATGAGTTTTGGTTTTAACATCAAGTAGTAAATTTTAGTTCTAAATAAGTTAATGTTGGATTTATTTTGGAATTTTACTTGAAGGTTTGACAAGTCTTAATTGGAGGACTATTTATGAATTTATCCCAAACAAGGTTGAATTTGTTCAACCTCTTTGTTGGTAAGTTCGGAAACCTTAAATAAATCGTTGGTTTGTTTTATTGATAAAATTATTAATTTAATTTTGTCTATGCTTAGGATTTTGTTATTTGAATTCTCATGTCAACGAGAATTTTAGCTAATTTCATGGTAAGAGGTTCTACTATTAGACCTTCGAAAATAGAATTAAGAGCTTGCATGTATTTTCCATTATGCATTGATGTAGCTAAGATGCATAATGTGACTGATATGAATGGCTGATATAGATGACTGATATGTTATGATTGATATGATGCATGATATATTAATCACATGATAAGGACATTATAATTGATGTTCATGCCATGTTATGATATGCTACCTGTTATGGACTGTGGTGTTCTGATAACTTTGTCTATTAGGATCGTATCTATATGAGTGTTCCTAGGGATTACCACATTTTTATGATTGTATGGTTTGTCGGGACCATCAGTCTATCTGATAACTTTTATGAGTGATTCGATAGAGTTACTTATAGATTGATTATTTACAGTGTTCTTTCGAGTTCACCGACAGTCCAGATATGTCCTTATGAGATCATTAGATAGCGTGTGTTTGGGAGCACAATAATTTTGTGGTATTTTCTCATGGAACCCTAATGGAAAGTTAGTAGACACCTAGCGGGACTAATGGTAAGTCCCTTATTGAGTATATGTTTATACTCACTCTTTCTATGTTTAATTTTTCAGGCAGAGGTAGAGGTAGAGGAAAGCTGGCGAATGACAAGAAGTGACTATGACTTGCCATAAGGGAAATCTTATGTTGCTTCTGCCTTTCATGTTTTTAGTATTTTATCTAAAGTTATCGAACTTATGAAATACTTTTATGTTATTTTTCTTTAAAAGTTAGATAGGGCCCTAACTAGGATTAAACTATCCAGTATTTATTTCTATTTTTTCAAATTCTGAATTATGAAAAAGTATTTAAAGCATTTTGATTAAGAATTTGATTTTTCCTTTTATTTTAAATGTAAAATTTGTTATTTATTTTATTAGTAATGACCTCAACTTAGTATAAATAGTTGAGTAATTGTTACATTTAATCACTAGGAAGGAGTTTGTTTCCAAACTCTTTCTTGCACACGTTTAGCCATGTTCTTGCTACTTACCGTCTCGAGCGGTTGACAACAAACGTTGGGCAAAGGATGGAGGCCTAGCTAAACACGATGAGTCTTATAAGCAAGATCTCTTATCAAGCACTTATCATGAACTTAAACTACTTATAACACTTTAACAAATCAACAGTAAAGGAATGATATATTGACAAGGAATAAAGATGCAATTTATTGATAGATGTAGGCCTTCGTCCATGTACAATATAAAAGTCAAACATTACAATGAAAGTAAAAAAGTGGAAAGTGAAGAGGGGGAATCAAGCAGCATAATGCATAAAAAAGCATTCCTTGGCTCTTTAAGAGGATGGTTTCTCTCTCTAATCTCGCTTTAAGCTCTCGCTTATAGATTGACTAAAGAAGAGGTGAAGGAGAAGAACTTCTACAACCATCGGCTCATATGAAGCTCTCTAGGGTTTGGTCCATTCAAACCTTACCAGATTTACATGGTAGGGATGGAGGCTTTATATAAACTACTTTAGGTGGGTAGCTTCTATTCTTCTGCACATGTCAGCGTTGAATGTAGCTCTGTCAAGTCAATCAATTTCAACTACCATTCTCGTTTTCTAGTGAATCACATCACATGATGATGTGACACCTTGCTT
The DNA here is from genome assembly GCA_037974545.1 of Cucumis variabilis. Lineage (NCBI taxonomy): Eukaryota > Viridiplantae > Streptophyta > Magnoliopsida > Cucurbitales > Cucurbitaceae > Cucumis > Cucumis variabilis. The sequence continues at coordinate 17,714,867 of JBBPDI010000020.1, forward strand.
AGTTGTGTTAATCGCCAAGCAATCTTCCTATCTCTAAAGCTTTTCGCACACACTCCTCTTGCAATTCATTATGTTTCTTCTTTTCATCATTATCATGTGATAAAACACTATGCATGGTAAAACAGGCATGAAGACTTATGTAAACTATATTCTCTTATCTTTATAATTTTGCGATAAAAGCTACGCGTTTTGACACTTTATCCCACTTTTTGGCTCATTTGTTCCACCTAAAAGCCATAATAACTTGTATTTCATAAAAGGCCTATTCCCTCAACTATGCAGATCTAAAGATAATCTTGTGTGAACAGAAGTCCACAGTTAGCTTAGGATTAAAATTAAGTTACATTGGATATCTATAAACGAAATAGTAGATTTTATTAAAGTCAATGGTGTTATAACCTAAAAGCAACTATTTCATGGTTCCAGTCCTATGTAAACTCTTTACATAGGATGCCCACACTATCTTGTCTCTACATGAATGATTCAGGATCACATCGTTTGTACTAATTACAAAGTGAGCCATATCCATAGTGTTCTCAGAATAAGGTGTACATCCGTATTTGTATACTATAGCCTATTTAGGCTATATACTCGAACTTGATCCACATTTATGTCTCTACATAAAGTTCAAGTTTACTCAATAATAGTCTCGAGTCCTTAATTTATTGGCTTTAAGATTATAGTATCAATAAAAACTTTATTAAATAGAATATAATTATAAACTACGAGTTTTAGGACATAAATTCTAATAATGAATCGATGGCTTGAATTGGAATTGAATGATGAAAATTGGGGAAAATTTGAGTACACTAAAAGAAAATGAAAATCTCTCCACGCACAAAAGCGTCAGGAGAAATAGAAAAAATGTTGGGAAATGATTTCTCAATGTATAAATTCGTGTTAGGATCAAAGTTGAGAAAAATAAGTTGGGAGAGGATCTTCTAATGCACAAAATATAGCATCAGAAGATCCCTTGACACCTTTCGACGCACAACTCCAAGTTTTAGAATAACTTTTGCCATGTTTAATATTAACTGTTTCAACCGTATGTGTTATTGTTTTATTGTTGTCGTATATACATTTTTTTTCTTTTAGAGAACAGGCATTTGCTAAAATCCAGTTTTCACGTGACTGCTATAAGGCCTCCCACAGTTCCAGCCAACTCTTGCAGGTTTGCTTTCTTTTGAATCTCATAAAATATTAGTTCTTGAAATTTTTCTTGTTTTTTTACTTGACAATTTTCAACTGCCATTCTTTACATTACTCTCTTAAACATTTTCATGTGATTCTTAAACTTCAGTATATGTGATTGTTCATATCTTAGCGGGGATCTATTTCCTGAAGTTTCACTCTATTATAAAAAAAAACATGGCCAATTTTGATCCCTTGGGCCTTGATATAATGAAAAATATCTTTGTTCAAACACATTGATCTCTGAATATATCCAAAGGCAGCCATATTCAAACCAATTGGAGCAAACTAATCACATACAATGGTTAACTTCACGTAACTTTCCAATCTTCATACTCAATTTTGGATTCTGATATTTACAAGTTTTGTTCGCTAATTCAAGTGATCAACCAAACTATATGGCCCCAATCCATTTTGACTTTGGTATGAACTATGGAGTAAATAATCTCATGCTTCTTCCAGATTTTTACGTTTTGAACACATCACTATACATGGATATTATTATGTTGTTACCAAATTACTTTTGTTTATAGATAAATTCTTTATAACTTAGTGTATGTACTTGCTTTTGTATATTTCAATAATCGAACGTACTTTAGTTTTTTTTTCTAAATGACATTAAAGATACTTGTGGTGATTTTAGAGGAAAGCATCAAACTAATTTTTGGCCATATTTATATCTTCTTACTTTATGAACGTTGACTAATACACATGAGTATGCAAAACTATGTTAGTACTTCATATTCTATTATGTGCAAGAGAGTGACATTGGTACTTCAGCCACCACAACTCAATTTTCTAATTTTAAAGTAGTTTCAATTTTAATATTGTGTTCTCTTTTATAGTATTGATGTGGTTGTACATTTGGCTGAATGTTAAATCAACGAATCACAAGCACCAAATAATATGTAGAAAATTGATGGTTCAAGTTCAACCTCCAATCAACTTCTTGGAATTGAAGGTATTACACAAAAAAATTTATTTTACCATGTTTCTCAATTTGAAAATTTTCAAGCACAATACCATTATATGAAGCTAAGGGATCGTGTAGATAGCCAAGCGATCAATAGAAAGCTAAGCAATCGTTGAAGGTTGAAGACTGTGAAGATTCGTGAGTAAATGAGAAAGTAAGTTTCTGTCAGTGTCCTTGGTGTGAAATTATTGATATTTTCTTGTGTTACTAATATTTTCTTTAATAGAATTCATGAGTGAATGAGAGCCATTTGATGTAAACTTTGAAATTAGTTTTTTTTTCCATGTACACCTTAATGAGAGAGGACCAAATATTTTCTCAAAGCTACATGGTATTTGGCTTTCCCCTCCTGCCCCACCAATTAAAAGAGGTCATAAAGGTTTATGATAATGTGCAGAAATGATCGTTATTATAGTCCTTTTTATTAGAGTAATGAGGTCAAAACGCATAAGAAGATGATTAGAACGCATGACCCATGTTGTAATTTTATAAATATTTAGAAATACAGCTTACATAAGTGTCATACATGTTTTACACGATTACCATCTCTAAATACATGATAAGTGGAGAAAGAAGAAAGGAGCAAATCACAGAGAACATCTCGCACAGAGGCCACGTGATGGAAAATCGCTTAATGGTTAACAACCCAGGCGAGAAAACATGTCATCATGTGAGGAAAGCTCACTAGTAGACAAGGATGATAGTTGGAGTGATGTGACTTCACAGGGTCAGATGCCAGTGCTGACACACTTAGAGGAACAGAAGTTTCCTGTCGAAAAGCAGCCTATACAAGCACTTCGTCCTCAACCAGAGAGACAGGTCTGAATGGACCATGAGAATAGGCCATTTGAAGCAGAGAGTTCAAGCAAGAGAAGAATCATTCTCTCATTTTCTCCCTAACTTGTAGTATCTTCTATTATCCTTTCTCTCCATTTTTATACTTCATTGTAATATATGTGATGTTCATATTGTATAGTGTTCAAAGATCTATATTATTTATACATATATTGCTTGTTTACACCTTGTCACACAATTTCTTGAGTTCTCACCTATCAATGTGTTATCAGTAGTTAGAGTTGTGATAGGTTCTTGTTAAGAAGTCTAACTTATAAACCTTGTTGCATTAGTGGAGCTATATTCATCACATGGAAAGTGTCAATCGCCAACTACCCGAGGGGGTAAGTAGCAAGGATAGGGCTAATACACGTAAAGAAGAGTTTGGCAACAAACTTCACCTTAGCAAGGTAACTTCTATCATTTGTATTCTTAAAGATGAACAAGTGCAGACATTAGGTGTTGAAAGGTTGTCCTCAAACGAGAAGTCCTATATGTATTATAAGCTAAGTCTTTTAGATAAAGTTTGCATAATCAAACACAAACATTTACATCCCAAGAGGTGAGCAAGTGTGACTTCTAAACAATTCGAGAGAAGGTCGCCTTAGTCATAAGCTAATTACGCAAGTTATATTGCATTAAACATCTTACATTATTTAATCACCTAATAATACATAGACCTTCCTTCACCATTTTTCTCACATACAAGTTAGTTCGTTCAATCTCCCATCTTGCTATAATTTATTCTTTGTACATGAGTCTCTAGATGTAGATAAGTAGTTTTAGTTATCTTTATATTCTTTCTACTTGATTGTCATAATGGTTAAATGATAAGTGAACCCTAGAACTAACATCTGTAAACAATTTCCTGTCTTCGACCCTAGATCACCCAGGTAAATCTGCTGTTTTGCTTGCAGTTGGACAAGCAGTAGCTAGGAATACTTGTATTCAATGAGGACTTATGCATGATGTGATGAAGAGGCAGATAGTAAGCATCTTACATGCTATGATCTTGACCTATGACTCATCACCTAGAATTAACGTATGCTATACAAAGAGTCACGTTGAGTGCATTAAGTGCAATGACCTAACTCAGTGACGCATTACAATTGCACTGAACACATCCAGAATTATTAAGTCCAAACCAACAACCAGTCTATATGGTTAAATTCTTTGGTGGTATGTTTACTAGATAAAATGTAATATAATAATCTAATCGTATGCATCTCTACTTACTAGTTTGTGATATGTTAACAAGTTAGCGGAATGAAAATCATCCTTTCATTTGGTGCCCTTTCATTATGGCTCTTTGATGTAAATTTTTCTAACTTTTAACTTGACATGGCGGATGTGTGTTTCTAAGCGGATCTTTGATGATCTGTATATAATGAGGTTTGTGCTATTAATAATGTAGGAAGGAAGCTACATTACGTCAGAGAGAGGTAGTTATAGCATCATATACGTAAGATTTATGATCATGAACATGGGGAAGGTTAACTCTAACCATTGAAATATTTAGTGCATTGAATTGCTATAGGATGCCATATTTTTTTCAAAGTCGCCTTATAAGAATTCTAAAGATTAAATGGTTTATTTTGATATTGTTTGTAAAATGGTTGAAGTTATATCAGGTTGAAGGCTAAGCGATTGTATAGATAGCCAGACAATCGTTGAAGGTTGAATACTGAGAAGGCGTTTAGGATTTCTTATTTAAGTCTTGTATTAAGATCTTGTTACATATACTGTTGTAGAATGCATATATAAACACAATATTAATATTTTATTTTGTCTATACAAATGTAAAAGACAAGTATTATAGTTTTTAAAATAATATTAATTTTATTGATTTGTTGGCTTGAGAAAAAGTATTTATCTACATGGATCCAATGTCGGTTTGTAAAGGACAATAATGCAACAATTAAATAAAAATAAATTTGTAAAAATGGATAAAAAACAAGACATTAATGTCGATTTTAAACTGATATTATTGGAGATCTATAATGTCGGTTTTAAACTAACATTAAAGAGCCCTTTAATGTCATTTTTAAACCAACATTAAAGTCCAACTGACATTAAAAGCCTTTAATAATACTAGTAAAGATGTCGGTTTTAAACCAAGGCCAGCTTTCTTCTAGTGAACCTAATTAAGTGAAATTAATACAAAATCAAATTATAGAGTATCTAAGTGACTACCATAAACTGTAGGATAGTCATTTAATACATCACCAAAGTAAGCACAATGATACACACAAGCTACTCTATGCATATAAAGCATTGAGACGAAACATATTATACTAACGAGATAACTTTTACAAATAAAAGAAAGTGAAATAAAATGTGTAGAATCCTTGAATTACATTAAACTTATATCTAAGTGACTATCATAACTGCAAGATAGTCATTCAATGCATCACCAAAGTAATGATCACGAAACACTCAAGCTATAGATTAGACAAATTATCTTTCTCTAGTTCTTTAACATTATCAATATCGATATTGATATCAATTTACAAAAGAGAGAATAAAAATATAAACATATAAGTATCTAAATTATCTATAAAAAAAAGTAGATAGTTTTCAACCTATATAAAACACAAAATATTCCTGAATTTACATTCCAAAAAAGAATATGAGAAAAGTTCTTCTATAATCAATGCAATAATCATAATAATGAAATACAACCCTATGTAACAATGAATCCTAAGTGCATCTAATATCTATATGGTTGTATCCTACCGATTTAGAGAAAATGTTCAAGAAAATTTGGTTTAAATGTGATACCTTTGTTTGGATTGTATATGGAAAATATGCTTGTCAAGCCTGTAGTTGGTTTCTATATTTTTTAACCATTAACTTAAATGGAGGTATATGTGTGATATATATAATTGTCTCATGTAACTCATAATTTGATGAAACAATGGAATAGGATGAAAAATAGGGAAGAAGGGTACCTTGTGGAGAATGACGAGCAAACTACATGTAAGATTGCATGAGCTTCCCTATCTTACTACTTGGCATTCCATTAAGTATTAGTGGGGTGGGTGTCTCACATGCATGAAGTCACATGCAACACTTGCATGTGATGAGCGTCAAATCTCAACAAGTTAGTCTAAGGACAATATAGTAATTTGACATTTTTAATCAAATTCGAAGTTTGATTTTTAAGTCAAAATTCAACATTTTGACTCTTTCTCATTTTATCCGTCTGGACTAATTTTGACCTCCCGATCATGAATCCTCATTCATTTTTCTAAAATTCAAATCATATTTGATTATATAACTGAAGTTTGACTTCTGAAAGTGAAAAGTCAACATTTTGACTTTTCACATATTTAACCACTTCCATCAATTTTGAGTTTCAGAATATGTATCTGTATTCATATTTTTTAATATTTAAATCACATTTAAATATAGAGGTCTATCTTTAACTTATAACTAACATCTACATATATCCGTTGGTTTCTCTCTCTTTACTTAATTCGAACAATTCAAATTATTTCATCATAATGTTTTAAGTTGATTTCTTTTGAGCTAGCGAGGGAACCTAATGAACCTATAGATCATGGACTCTAACGATTCGAGATTAACTGACTAAACTCTTTAACATTGTGTACATCAAATTCTTAGTACCATACACGAACGTGTAGTCTTTTGTTCTTCTAAGTATTTTAAAACATTCTTCACGGTTGTCCAGTGAACACGTCCGAGATTGGAATAATACCTACTAACCATCCCTACTGAGTAGCAAATATCAGGTTTAGTACTTAACATTGTGTACATCAAACTCCCAACAACAGAAGCATAAAGAATATTTCTCATATCTTCAACTTCTTAAGATGTCTTATGACATTGTTCCTTTGACAAATGAACTCCATATCTGTATGGCAACATACCCTTTTTGGAATTTTGCATTATATCTAGACAACACTTTGTCTATATAAGATGCTTGAGGCATGGCTAATGTTTTTTTTTTCAAATAATTTGGATCTTGAGAAATATTGTGCATCTTCAAAATCTTTCATTTAAAATTGAGTAGATAGTCATTCTTAGATGTCATTAAGATAACTCACATCATTTCCAATGAGTAGAATTCATCGACATATAAAACTAAGAATGCTACAATGGAATTGATAACCCTTTTGTAAACACAAGGTTCATCAACATTTTGTTCATAGACATAAGATTTGATCGCAGTATCAAATCTTATGTTCCAAGATCTAGATGCTTGCTTCAAACCATAAATGGATTTTAGAAGCTTACAAACCTTTTGTTCTTGACTTTTTTCTATAAACCCCTATAGTTGGGTCATATAGATACTCTCCTCAAGATTACCATTCAGAATACTGTCTTGACATCCATTTGTCAAATTTCATAGTCATAAAAGGTGGTGATGGACAAGAGTATTCTAATTAATTTGAGCACACCAACAGGAGAGAAAGTTTTTTTATAGTCTATTCCCTTTCTCTGAGTACAACCCTTTGCCATAAGTCGAGCCTTAAAAGTTGTACTTTACCGACTAATTGGTCTTGTTTTCTCTTGTATATCCATTTACAACCAATAAGTTTTACATCATTAGGTTGATCTACTAGAGTCCAAACAGAATTGAAGTACATAAACTCCATTTCGAGGTCCATGACTTTGATCCATTGGTCACGATCTAGATCATTCATTGCCTGTTTATATGTTAATAGACCCTCTAGGCCATCATCAAGTATGACAAGTTGAGTTTCAGTTAAATCCAAGTAGCGATCTAGCTGGTGAAGAACCCTCCCACTATGTCGAGGCTCTCTAAACTTTTGAGAAGGATGTGATTAATCAAATTTCCTAATTTTATCAATTACTTTTGTTAATGAACTAGGAATATTTGTAGAATCTTTAGAAATCTCATTTAATACTAGTTTATTAAATGATTGATGATTCTTGATGTGGTCTTCCTCTAAGAATGTGGCCTTTGTCGATACAAATACTTTATTATCTTGAGGATCGTAAAAGAGACCACCTCTTGATTCCTTTGAATAACCTACGAATACGCATAATGTTTAACGATGTTTCAATTTCTTAGAATTTTATACCAACACATGTGTCGGGTATTCCCAAATTCTAAAGTGATGTAAACTTCCCTTACACCCTTTTCAAAGCTCATAAGGTGTTTCTGAAACACTTTTATAGGGAACATTATTCAAAATATAGATAACTGTCTCTAAAGCATCTTCCAAAAAAAAAAAAATCTTGCAACTAAGCAAAACTCATCATAAAGCAAACCATGTCCAACAAGGTTCAGTTTCTTCTTTCTGATACACCATTCTACTAAGGTATACTAGGTGCAGAGAGTTGCGATTAGATTCTATATTCTATCAAATATTCTTGGAATCGCAAGTCCATGTACTTTCCACCTCGATATAATCGAAGTATCTTTATTGTTTTACTTAATTCATTTTTAACTTTAACCTCATATTCTTGAACTTTTCAAGAGAATCAATTTTATGATATATTAGGTAAAAATGACTACTTTGAATAATCATCAATGAAACTAATGAAATACTCGTACCCTCCTCAAGCTTTAACATTCATTGGTTCACAGAGGTCCGAATGTACAAGCCCTAAAGGTACTTTGGCTCTGAGACCTTTTCCACTAAAAGATCTCTTGGTCATTTTTCCTTTAAGACAAGATTCACATGGAGGTAAAGAGTTATCTTCTACTTGATTTAGAAGTCCACTCTTAACTAATCTCTCAATTCTATTGAGATTTATGTGTCCAAGTCTTTGAATGGATAAGAGCCCTTCACAGCGGAAGATTTAACAGAGATCATAAAACTCAAATTAATTGAAAACTATAAATACTAGTACATTGGAAAAAATTAAAAAAAAAACTAATTTCTATAATATAAAGGCTAAGTATGCTTATAAAATTAAAAAGAATAAATGCAGAGATGAGAACGTACTCTCGATGACAACTTTATATCTACCAATCACCAAATTGCGGCACCACCACTTGAAAATCTTCCTATTCTCTAAGCGGGATTTTGGTTGGTGGGAAAAAAAATTGGAATAGAAATATTTTTAAGAGTGTTCTTTTGAGAGAATACGCAGGGCAAAAAGACAGATGATTTTTCTTCATCTGTCATACGTATAACTCCCTATTCTTCTGGTAAGTTAGAGAGAAAGATGCGAACGTGAGAAATCACGTTCCCTATTAATTTAAAAAAGTTAAATAAAATAAATAAATAATTAAATTAATAGTTAATTAAATCATATTTAATTAATATTTCACTTAAATCATATTTAAATGAATATCTCTTATATGACCTATAGTTTTAATTTAATTAATTTAACTAAATCAAATTAAGCTAAACTATTAGTTTTAATGTGTATCATATAAATATTAAATTTTAACCTATAGTTTTAATATGAATCTAATTAAAATTAAATTAATGTCTGAAACCATTCAAATATTTTATTCTCTCATAAATTAATTTTGAATCATATCTAAAATTAAATTTATATAATAAAGTTTAATTAAAATCTAAACTTTATGTTATAATGTATCGTCATACATTATATTAATTTTCAAAGTGAATTTGAATATTTTAAATTATAACCAATACAAATAAATATCATTATCCTTTATGAGCTAGGAAGGGGGTCTAATGGAGCTATAGATCAGATGCTACATCAATATGAGTTTAATTAACTAAGTTCATTAACCACATTAATCAATATTCGTTAACTGTGTGTACATTCCACTAAAGACTCACAACTGAACTCTTCTCACTATATATATATTTGTGGACACAAATATATACCAATAACAATAAGTTAGTCCTTCACAAGTGTTCGTAAAACCAGCTGGGTTAAATTATCATTTTACCTTTGGGTTACTTCTAGTCCTTAAATACCAGTGCTTCTCTAGTGAACAACCTGTTTGTGGTCCAACCAATAAACAGAAATTCCTTTCGTGCGATAGAGAGGGTAAGATTCTTTTTTCAAGTCCTAGAGATACCATTTAAGGAAACACTCATCTTTGGACCCTAAAGTTGGAAAGGAGTGAATTTCATCTTGTGTGATTATGTTTTCAACTCTCCACTTGGTCTTGTCCTCAAAATGATAAGTATATTGAGTTGGTGCCGTCTGGCCACTTTCATCCGTACAAATCAAAGGACAATCTCTAGCAAACAAGAGTTCATAATACACTCAGGATTAGGACTAAATTAGCTAGGTTATCCTATTAAAATAGAAACCTAGCTAGTTAATGGAGTTCAGTCTTATACAAACTCATTGCATAGGATATCCT
>JBBPDI010000020.1:17777871-17798932 GCA_037974545.1 Cucumis variabilis
TCCCCCCTTTCTTTTATTCCTTTCACATAAAAGAATAACTTAAATGAGAATAGGTTAGAAAAATATCGGGTTTACATGAAAGGAAATGATTTTTAATACGATTGGTGAATGATTGAGGATGAGATTTGAATTATGTTAATCGCCTAACAAATTGAAATAAATTGCTTCTGAATATGAATATGGAATCCGTATTCATATTTTTAGTATTTAAATCACATTTACACACAAAGATCTATCTCAAACTGACAATTAATTCAAATTATTCCATTATAATGTTCTAAGTTAATTCCATATGAGCTAGTAAGGGAATGTAATGGACCTATAGATCATGAGCTCCAACGATTTGAGATTAACTCACTAAAACCTTTTAATTTGAGCTAATCAACATTCGTTAACTAATGGGTCATTCCACTAAAATCTAGTAGTTTCATTCCCCTCACTATAGATATATTTCTGTCCATATGATATAACCATGATTAGTAAGTTAATCATTTATAGGTTGTTCTTAATCTTGACTGGGTCAAATATCGTTTTATCCCCGAGATTACATCTTGCTCCTTAAGTTTCACTGGTCCACTATTGAACAATTGGTTTAAGATCATATCTATAAACCTCATCCCTGTTGAGGCAATGAGAGGGTGTGGCCCCTTGCTCTAGACTTGGATTCAGTCCTCAAGAGAACAACCTTTACCTAAAGCGGGTAAGAGTGAATTCCATCTAGCACCCTATATCTCTAGCAATCCATCTGGTCTTACCCCCTGAAATGACAGGCTTATTTGGCAAGTGCCATTGAGTTGCCCTCACCTATTTAAATCTAAGGATAATAACGTGTGAACAAAAGTTCATAGTTAACTCAGGATTAAGATTAAGTTACTTAGGTCATCAATAAACGAAATATTTTGTTTTATACAAACAACGATGTTATAACTTAAAAGGGACTATTTTATGGTTCCAGTCTTATGTAAACTTTTTACATAGGATACCCCCACTTTCATATCTCTACATGAATGATTTAGGATCACATCGTTTGTATTAACTACAAAGCGGGCCGCATCCATAATGTCCTAAAAATAAGGCGCCCAACCTTATTCATACACTTTAGACCATTCAATCTATATACTTAAACTTGATCCACATTTATGTAAGTTCAAGTCTACACTAGATAGCCTTGGGACCTTAGTTTATTAGATTCAAGATTATAGTATTCTACCTTCACTAATAAGTCCTCAGTAACCACTTTATTGAAAAGAGAATAATTTTAAACTATAAACTACAAGTTTTAGGACATTAATTCCAACAAACTCCCACTTTGACTAAAACTTCTAGTGTAAGAAAACAACGTTGAATTTAACTGTGAGAGAATTACTTGTATGAGTACAATAAACATATGAATACAATAAACTAGAGAATCCACCCAAATACTCTCCAACTTGTCTAAGTGAAAATGTCACAGCCGACTCCGAACATCTGTTTGCTCGGCCCGAGATGTGGTGTGAAGCCAATCGACATTGCTCCCCATTTGAACAACACAATTTTACCCTGATTAGACTGATCATTTACCATGCTAAATAACTTGGATAATTTAAGACTTATGCAGTAGAAATTACGAGAAACAAAATTAAACAAACTTCTTATATAAATTATAAAGTAGTTGATGTTAGATGCCATTGATTACAAACTACACTTACAAACCAAACAAAAGTTAAACGAATACTCTTAACCTTACACAAAACCATGTACGTTGAAATCAATTAACATTTATTTATTTAATTTAATTGAAAGTATAAATTTTTTATCATTGCCATTTTTGGAATGTAAGAGCAATCAAATATGTGTAAGGCTGTTAGGGTGCAGCAACCTTACAACCACAGGAGCGGCACAAAGTTGTTCCTTCGAATAAAAATAGAGCTCACTAAACTATGCGGTCACCTGGTGGACCGTGTCGAGTTATTCAGAGAAACGTACGCCAATAGTATTAGTGAGTTTGTTACACCAGCAGCAGAGAACACTTTTGTAAGTTTAAGAAAACTTTTTGTTTAGTTATACTTTCAATTATATTTTTAAGTTCTATCATCTCCCAAACTTACAAGCTTCTATTATGCATAGCCAAATGGTAGAACTTTAGTCTCAGCCCGTCCTAGAGAGTTCTCAACCACTATCTGAGGATAAGATATGCAATACCATTTTAGGTAGACGACCAGGCTACTCAAAAGGTCTTGGTTGGGACCCAAAATCGAAGTCTAGGATGAGTTTCACTTTATCTTCTTTTTCTAATATGTATGACCATCAGGCACACATGACGGAGGTTAGCGAACTAAAGGTGAGCCTTGGAAACGCTTATCATGATTGAAGAACAATGCCTGAGGGAGGAGAAGCGAGATCAATAAATAGCGAACCATGCACGACAATTGAAGGAGATGAAGAAGAAGATTGAAAAGATGAGTCGAGCACAGAAAGGGCCATGATCACTTGGGGTACGCATTTTTCAATATTTAATTTATTTAATTTTGTATATGTGATATTCTAACTTTACTTTTATGTCATTTGTAGGTTTGTTGTCCGTAACTAGAGCATAATACATAGCTTTCGATGTTTTTTTCTTGTTAATATAATTATTTTTGTATTTAATATCTTTCATTTACATTGTTTATAATTAATTGAAATATTTTTAATTATCATAATTTACTGCAAATTTTGTTAATCTTGCAAAGTGGAACCGAAAATAATAATTACAAAAAGAAGAAAGAAATAAAATAAAATAATTAATTAATTAACTAACAAAAAAATAATATTAAAAGTCTTCCCCGACACACGTCACACATCAGGGAAAATCCACATCGGGGAAGGCTTTTCTCGACGTGCTGACAACGGGCGTCAGTGAATGTTTCCTTGTCATCGACGTGATCTGCATTGAGGAATGTATCTTCGATGTCCTTTTCCCGACGTACCTTTCAATGTCAACTCCAATGTCGGGGTAACCTTTCCTAACGTTTTTCATGTTTTTACTGACGTGGAGCGACGTTAGGGAAGATCCTATTTCTTTTAGTGTGTACATGAAAAGGATTTAACTAAACTAGAACTGACCCTTGAGAACAATACTATTTGTAATTTGGCACAACAGACTGAAGACACGGTTAGGCTCTTGGATCATGACCTTTACCTAGAAAGTGTGAAAAATTTAGAAAGGGTCAGCTTAAAAGCCCAGTGAGTGACGATTTTACAAAACATGTTTGCAAACAATTTTATTTTAAAACCATGGCTTTTACACAAATAAACCATAAACATATCATTAAAACATCTTTCTATCTTTTATTACTATACCGCCCAAGTCACAAGGATGGAATCCTGGACACTCCAGTGGCCTTCATTTTGTGATATGATACTTATGAGACATAAACTAAGCATCAGTAATGCTCTATCTCGCTATAGCTACAATGAGATGGAAACTAGGCGTTCGTACAAGCCCTCATCCATTAAGATGGAAAACTAGGCATCTATCGAATATCCTCATTAAAGGACCCTCTGTGCACATGCTATAACCCTTAAGGGTTGCTATAAATATAGGACGGTATAGCCTAAAACATGCTTAAATACTTTGGAAACTCATCATATACATACTTGCTTAATCTTGTTAACAAATACATTAATAAATATATATATGCTTATCAAATATTTATCAAATCTCATGCTTTGGAAACACTTTCTAAATCAGTATACTTACAGACTCATACATCAAAGCATTCTGAAAACATATAGAAATCAACTTTAAACTTATTTTGTCATTCACATGCTATTTCTTGTAAGTCTTGAAATCTTGTTTAAAAAATTCTTTCAGAAATCAATGTGTCACTCACAGTTAGTAGCTTAGACCCTCGATCTATAAATTTTTCCGATTAACTTTTGACATGAAATAAAGAAAAAGAATTCTATTTAATTCCCTTTAATCTTAAAAACATGAGAACTTTGGTGAAAATTTACCAAAATATAAAAATAGCTAAAAAACATCTATATGGCATGGTTGGCGCGTAGGGGGTGGGCGACAGAGGTTGCATGCGTGCATGGCCTAGCCTCACAAGGGGTGTTGCCCGCACGCATGCCTTACGCATCTCGCCTGGCCCTCGCAAGTGCAAGGCTTGTCGCATGCTTTCATGTTCTCGTGCATCCTTGTGCGTCTGTGCATCAAACGCAACCCAAAATGCCATGCTAACCTCTTTTAACCTAAAATGCATACCCATCTCACCTAGCAACCTTTGACACTCGACCAACAACCTTCACTGCTCAAAAACTCATTTTCGGGCAGAATCTTACTTATACTTTAAAGATTAATAACTTAAAATTGTGAACTCAAATGAAAATACCTTTTTCTATAAAGTTGCTTTAAATTGTCTTAACTTTCTTATCTCAAATTTGTGAAGGTAATTTTCATGAAACGAGTCCTGTAGCCCTCTGGACGTACACCTTACTCAGATTCTCCTAAAAAATTACCTACTCCCCTAATATTGATCCAATTGTCAACCTTCTTAAATCCAAATTGAACAGGAAGCCTCCCTCACAAACTAGACATAATTTCTGAACGTTCAGGACCTATTTGAGTGATTTTCGTGTAAGTTGTAAGAAATTCATTGTTGAAGTTGTCTGTTTATAGAACCTGCAAGTGATTAAGGTGACAGTTAATCTTTGATTAGACTCACCTCTTAACCCTTTTTTACACCTCATCATCTCCTCCACGTCCTCCTTGATCTCAAAATGCATGTTAATAAGATTAGGACACCTAGATTAAGCTTAAACCATTTTCTTAGAGCATGCTATATACTTGTTTAAATTACATAGCTAACCTCCTTGGTCATCTCATATAGCTTGGTCGTCCAACTAACCTCTTAACATCTAGCATTGCCTGCCTAGCTAATCACATGCTAACCTCAAAAGCCTTCTCGCTTGCCATGCTCCTTGCCAAGCCCTAACGCTCAACTAACCTTTAAACTATGTCTTTTTGCCCATCTTAAACTCCCCATTAACCACTAAAGACATCTTTCTCGTCTAGTCCAAACGCCTAGCACTCCTTGAAGATTTTCTTCATTTTTCTCGGCTACACAACATAACCCAAAAATGCTAAAATAACCTCTTGAGAGGTTATCTTCTCTTCTTTTGTCACCTAACAAGCCTCTTCTCACCCAAACTAATGTCTTTAGAGGTTTTTCTTCTTCCTTTGGCCACATTCCAAAAATGCCAACACATGTGGACTTAGCCAAATTTGCTTCTTTTCTGCTTAACTTTTCTTAACTCTTAAACCACAACTATTTAGCCTTTCTTCTTTCCACCTATCAAGACACACTTACCATAACACTTCTCAAGCTTAATTCCTTATCTTTACTTCACTCAAAACAAATCCTTTCAAGATCTTGAGAATATCCAAATATGTTCTTAACTCTTAAGACTCCAAACTTTAAATATAAAAAAAATTGAACAATGATTCGAATTGATTTGGTTGAATTGATCGGGATTTTATTTAATATTATTTAACTGATTTTAATTAATTAGATTAATTAATAAAATAATTAGAAAATACCAAAATATTTATGGCCCGTGTAATAAAATAGAAAAGTTCATGATATTTTCACAAATTCCAAGTTTGCTATTGAATATTGCTGACCATTTTTCACTTCTTTTTCTTTTTCTTCTTTGCGATTTATTAATCTCCTATTCATATTATTAATTTCTTCATACTATTACTTCTTCTTCATTTTATAATATTATGGTTATTTATGTAAATATTTACCAATTTCATCATTTCCTCTTCCAATATTTCTTTACTCATCTTCTTTTTTTCTTCTTCTAGGTACAAGATCTAAATGATTTTGGTAGAGGATCTAAATGATCGTGTATGAATATCTAAATGATTAGTTGTCTATCTTGGATAGACAGAGATAGACTACTATCACTAATACATCGTTTTGATTTGGTGCAAGATTATTTAGACTGGATAGAAGATCGTTTAGACTAGGTACAAGATCGTTTAGACTTGCTACGAGATAGTTTAGACTTACTACGAGATATTTAGACTTGATACATAATCATTTAGGCTAGACAGAAGGGTACAAGATCGTTTAGTCCTGGTACAAATACAGGGATCATTTATGTGAAACCCAAAACAAATAACTTCTTCAACCTCTGGAACTTATTAAGTCTTGGCAAAGAAAGGAGAAAGTGAAACTTATAAGGGAAGGGAGTTAAAAATACTTGGAAAAATTAAGAATTTATGTCTAGGTTTAAGAGAAAGGGAAAATTTGGCTAAGTGTTGAAGATGTGTAGTTGGCGGCCAAGGAGGTAGGCTAAGGATTTATGATGTAATTAGTTGCTCATTGTGCTATTAGTAATTAGTTGACTGTTGGTTAGTAATTCTTTGACCGTTGGGTTTTTGTATAAAAATCCTTAGTTTGTCATTTTACAAGAATGATAGAAAAAATTCCAGAAAAAGACTTTGTTTCTTTTATGTGTTTTCTGTCCAAGAATACAAACACACATCAACTTGGTATCAGAGCTTCACCGATGAAGGGAGCTGTGACCAGCAAGAACACCTCCGACAAGGGAATGGAGGTAGTGTCAACAGAAGAAGAAACCCACCTTCACGCACTTCGACTACCCAATTGATGGTCGTTGAAGAATGCATGACAGAAATATTTGAACGAATGGGAATTCTTGAAGCCACCAAGGAGAAACTTGCTCACCGGCTTGAAGAGGCGTTGAATGCCTTTCCCCAACAGCAACAGATCGATAATGGAAACCACCAAGTACTTTAGCGAATTTTCGGTCGAAATCCTTATATTAAGACCACGAAAACCACCACAACACGCCAGAATCGTCCAAAGACGACCAAGGCCCTCTTAGAAACCACCGATTACAAGAACGCATTATGGGTCTTTAATATTTAGAAGCCTCTTATGAAGAAGAGGACTTTCAACCATACTAAGGAGAAGGAAGAGAAGGCCGAAGATAGAGAGAGAACATCAAATTTCACTACCCAGTTATCAGAAGGGGAAGATTATTTTGAAGGTAGATTAGGGTCGGCCCAATACAAAGGAGATCGAAGAAGAGAAATATTTTAGCAAGACTTCAAGATGAAGGTTGATTTACCAAATTTCAGTGGTAAATTGGATGTAGAAGCATTTATTTGTTGGGTTAAAAATGTGGAGAGCTTCTTTGAATATATGGAGACAGTCAAAGACAGAAAAGTCAAGATGGTCGCACTGAAGCTCAAATTGAGTGCATTGACTTGGTGGAATCAAATCCAAGTCAATCGATGTTTAATTGGCAAAACACCCCTTAGGTGCTGGTCAAAAATGCTCAAGATGATGAAAGAACGCTTCCTACCCATGGATTTCAGACAGATTCTTTATCAACAATATCAGCGATGCCGCTAAGGTAATAGGAAAGTAGCAGAATATGTTGAAGAGTTCCACCGTTTAAGTACAAGAACCCAGACGAAATAACAAGATTTGTTGATGGTCTTAAGGAAGACATACACAAACAACTAGATTTACCGACTGTAATCTCGATGGCCTTTAAAGCTGAATTGAAGCTAGAAAAAAAGGCAGAAAAACAACGGCACCAAGAAGAATTAATGGAATAAGGCATTTACCCCGTACCAACGAAAGAACTATGACAATGCCAAGCAAGCTCAAGGCTCCAGTACAACAAAGGCAAAAGAAGAACAACCTTTCAAAAGAAATCAAACCCCAAGAACTCAAGAACTCCCTACCAAGAAGAACGATTCAACCAACTACCCAAGATCGAATTTGGGATTTCGCTACAGGTGCAACCATAAGGGACACTTATCCAATCATTGCCCGCAACAAAAAATGATAGCATATGTTGAGGAATGAGGAAGCCAAGAAGATGAAGCTGAACCTAATTCCAAAGAGGAAATAAATGGGTTAGAATCGGATGAAGGGGAATAGCTATCTTGTGTGATACAATGAATTCTCCTAACACCAAAAATGGAAACTCATCCTCAACGACATTCATTGTTTTGTACTCGCTGCACAATTAATCGTAAAGTTTGCAATGCCATAATTGATAGCGGAAGTTGGCAGAACATTGTCTCCTTAAAACTTGTTCAAGCTCTCAACCTCAAACTTGACCCAGATCCACACCCATATAAAGTGAGTTGGATCAAGAAAAATCGATGAAGCACAGATAAGTTCCACTTACACTATTCCTTTTCTATTGGTAATTTTTAAAAAGATCAAATCATTTGTGATGTTCTTGACATGGATGTTTGTCATGTATTGTTAAGACGTCCTTGGCAATACGATGTCCAAGCAATACATCAAGAAAGAGAAAATACTTATGAATTCACTTAGATGGGTAAAAAAGTAAAGCTCTTACCTTTTACGAGTCTAATGAAAAGATTAGCTTCCAAGATCAAGAAAGAAGTCAAGAAGCAACTTTTTTACATACAAGAAAGTGGAAGGATCATTGATAGGGAGGATAAATAAGTGTGGCCTTGATAGTTAAAGATCTAGCCTCAAGTCCGCCCTTGTAAGAAGACAATCAAGACATTAAAAGATTGCTAGAAGAAATCCATCAAGTGCAGGAAATCCAAATGACTTGCCTCCACTTTGGGATGTCCAGCACAATATCAATTTGATTTTGGGTTCCACTCTTCAAATCTGCCCCATTATAGAATGAGCCAAAAGGAGTATGAGATCTTTCAAGAACAAGTTAGTGAGCTCCCAGGAAAAGGGCACATAAGGCTAAGTTTAAGTCCTTACGCCGTTCCTATCCTTCTAGCACCTAAGAAAGACGGTTTCTAGAGGATGTGTGTGGATATTCGTGTCATCAACAAAATTATAATTAAATATAATTTTCCCATTCCAAGAATGTCTGATCTCTTTGATCAACTAAGAGGAGAAAAAGTTTTCTCCAAGATCGATTTAGAGAGTAGATATCATCAAATTCGAATCCGACCCAAAGATGAGTGGAAAACGACATTCAAGACCAACAGTTGCCTCTTTGAATGGTTGGTAATGTCGTTTGGACTATCTCACGTGCCTAGCACGTTCATGAGGTTAATGATTCAGGTTCTACATCCTTACCTTAATAAATTTTTAGTAGTTTATTTTGATGACATATTAGTATATAGTAACACTTATGATGAACACTTATCACATTTGCATAAACTCTTTAAAACACTTCAAGAAAATAAACTATGCATTAATTTAAAAAAATGTCCTTTTTTTGTTAAAGAAATATACTTCCTAGGTTTTCTTATAAATGAGTTTGGAATTTCTGTAGACCCTAACAAGATAAAAGCAATAAAAGATTGGACACAACCAAAAATGATAAAAGAATTGCAAAGCTTCCTTGGGCTTGCTTCCTTTTATAGAAAAATTATTAAAAATTTTAGCACGATTGCATCTTCATTAACGAAATGTTTAAAGAAAGGAAAATTTTCTTGGACTAACTCCAAAACTCAAAGTTTTGTGTTCTTAAAAGATAGGCTATCCAGCACACCCATTCTTGCCCTACTAGATTTCACACAACCATTTGAAGTTACCATTGATGCATGTGGAAATTGAATAGGTGCAGTCTTATCCCAACACACTCATCCAATTGAATACTTTAGTGAAAAGTTAAGTGAGGCAAGACAAAAATAGAGCACCTACGAAGAAGAACTATACTCTTTGGTAAGAGCTTTAAAGGTTTGGGAACACTATCTCTTAGGACAAGAATTTATTATATTCTCCGATCATTTATCGCTCAAGTACTTGCAAAAACAAAAAAACAAACATTAGTAGAATGCAGGCTAGGTGGCTCTCTTTTATTCAATGTTTTAACTCTGTGATAAAACATAGGGCCAGTAGTACCAATGTAGTAGTGGACGCCCTTAGTAGGAAAGCCAACCTACTTACTATGCTAAAATCTCAAGTAGTTGCATTTGATTCTTTGCCCACTCTTTATAAAGACGACCCCGATTTTGGTCAAATTTGGTCTTTTTGTGTTAATCATGTCAATTGTAGTAACTTTCATTTAACTAACGATTTTTTTTTAAGAATAATCTTCTTTGCATCCCTAGAACATCTCTTCGTGAAGTCTTAATTAAAGAGTTGCATAGAAATGGTCTTGTGAGCCACTTCGGCATAGACAAAACTTACCAATCATTGAGTGATAGGTTTTACTGGCCTCAACTTCGCGTGACATCACAAAGATTGTCAAGTACTGTTTTACGTGCCAAATTGGCAAAGGATAGTTGTAGAATATCGAACTGTATACATCTTTACCTATTCTCGAAGGCATTTGGAAAGATTTGTCCATGGATTTTATCCTAGGCCTTCCAAAAACACAAAGGGGGTATGATTTTATCCTTGTTATAGTTTATCGATTTAGTAAAATGTCTCACTTCTTGCCTTGTAGGAAAACATCGGATGTCGTTTATAATTCTAATCTATTTTTTAAAGAAGTGGTACGTTTTCATGGAATCCCCAAGTCCATAGTTTTCGACCGTGATGTCAAGTTCCTAAGTCACTTTGGAAAAAATTCAACATAACTCTAAAGTTTAGCACCACTAGTCACTCCTAAATCGATGGGCAAATTGAGGCTACAAACAGGACACTTGCCAATCTAATAAGGTGCATTGGAGGTGATAAACCTAAGCAATGGGATCTTGTCCTAGTCCAAACAGAATTTACGTATAATCATATAAAAAATCGAACAACAGGGAAGTCACCATTTGAAATTGTGTACACTAAGTTACCTAGGCTAAATGTTGATCTTACTAACATACCTTCTAATGTTGATCTTAGCTCCGAAGCTGAAAATATGGTAGAAAGAATAACAAAGCTCCATAAAGACGTAAACGCCCAAATTGAGAAGATGAACCAAGCATACAAGAGTCAAGCCGATAAACATCAAAGTTTTAAAGAATTCAAGAAAGGAGAACTAGTAATGATACACCTTTGAAAGGCAAGACTATGGGTTGGAAAATACAGTAAACTACAACCAAAGAAGATAGAACTGTATCCAACTATCAAGAGATTTGGAGATAATGCATACAAGATTGATCTCCCTGATCACATGCACATCAATCCTATCTTCAATGTGGCTGATATGTTCGAGTACTTCCCTCCCGAACAACTGTATATTTTAACCTAAAACTCGAGGATGGGTTTACTCTTCTTAAGGGAGAGGAATTTGATGCAATTAGTTGCTCATTGTGCTGTTAGTAATTAGTTGACTGTTGGTTTTATATTTTCCTCACTGTGTTGTAATTAGTTTATTGTTGGGCTTTAGTATAAAAACCTCTAGTTTGTCATTTTACAATAATAATAGAAAAAATTCTAAAAAAAGACTTTGTTTCTTTTATGTGTTTTTTGTCTAAGAATACAGATACACATCAATTTAAGATTAAATTATTGGCTACGTATAAAGAGGTTAGTTGGTAAGTGTTTGTCATTGGAGTTGGATTACGCGAGATAAGGTTATGTGGACGAAAAAAGTGCACCAAATAACCTCTAAATCACAACCCTTAGGCAAAAAGATGAAACTTAAAGCTTAGGAGTTTGGTTGAAGCATGATAGGCGAGAAGATCATAGGCGTGAAGGCATGCTAAGTGAGAAGACATTAGAGGTTAGCTTCGTGATAGGACATAACGTGGTATGCTTAGGGCATTTGGTTTAAGGACTAATCCAGGTATCTTAACCATATTATCATGCATTTTGATGTGGAAGAGAAGTTTAAGGTGTAATTAAGAGCTTAAAAGGTGAGTCTAAACAAGGATTAGGTGTCACCTTAATTTAATGCAAAGACTTCTATAAATAGGTAACTTCAGCAAGGAGTTTCTTACAACTCACTGGAGGAAAATTGCTTAAACTAGTTTTAAAAGTTTGGAAATTATGTGTAGTTTGTGACTGTGGACTACTGTTCAATTTGGATTCATGAAGGTTTGCGTTTTCATCAAGATTAGGCGAGAAGATCATTCTAGAAGAAAAACTGAGCAAGGTGCATTACAAGAGAGTTTTGCCCTGCCATTTTGAGGTATGAAATTTAAGACATTTTAGAGCAACTTTGTAGAAGGATCTTTTGTCAAAAGAAAAATGAATTTTAAGTTATAAATTTTCAAAGTTAGGTCATGTATTGTCAATGAAAAATGTTGTTTTGGCCAGTAGATCAAAGCCATGCATGCTAGGCAAGTTGAGCTTGGTGTTTTGGTCATAGAGGTTATTATGTGTTGTTGTGAGGTTTGCAACAAGGTCATAGCACAACTGATCAGCAAGCCATACGCTCACAATGCGCGCATGAGTTGTGAAAGGAGGTTAGTATGCGACAAGTTGGGCACACAAGACCACGAGGACAAGGACCTGCGATTGATGTGTGGCCTTGTATGCTTTTTGTCCATCATTGTGAGGTTAGCACGTGGTGTACACCCCTCACTGTGAGGTCAGCATGCAAGGCTCCCTAGCCATGCCCGTGCGGCCAGCCCCATTCACTATGTCATTGAGCATTGTTGGACTTTTTAGTTGTTTTAAGCTGTCGCGATAGTTTTGGGAATTTTAGAAGTTTTGGATACTTTCATGTTCAAGCAACTAAATAAGGTATAAATATAAATTTTTTAGGATAACGAGGTTTCAGAAGAATTAATCGACCAAGGAATCTGTTCAAGTACTGTGAGTAATAAAACGTTTTTAAATGTTGTTTATCAAACATGTTTTCAAGCCACACGAGCGATAGCTTGTGGAATGATTTATAAACATGTTTTCCTAGTTATTATTTCAAGTTATGATTTATGATAAATATTTATGAACTGTTATTCAAGTGATACCATATTTGAATGATTTCATGATCAAGCTCATGGAAAATGTTTTCATGTTTTTTAATGTTTTTTACATGCCCTAATATATCATGAGACCTATTGTATACATGTGGTTAACTCCATATTGATGGTAGGGTTGACGAGCCTATAGTTTATGAGCTATCAAGAATTGTATATATTTATGTCCTAAAGGTGGGGGATAGTTTCCAAATGACTGTTTCATCTTTGGACGAAGGGGTAAATACTGCTTGTGGCTATAGACAATTATCTCAAAAAAGTTATGCAAAAGTTTTCAATGTTTCAAGATTCATGTTATGAATTAATTGTTTACTAATAAATGTATTTAAGCTTTAGTTTTACATTTAAACTGTTTATGAAAATCTATTTTCTAAAATCGTTGCTCACTGAGTATTTCGAGTTACCCTTTCAAAAACGTTTTTCCTCTTTCCCGGTACAGATTGTGGATCTCCGTGTGCTGAACATACTACTTCCAGACCAACTTAGTTTTCAATTATGAAATAAAAAGATTTGTTTCAAAGTAATATTTTGTTTAGTTAAAAATATATATTTAATGTTTTCTATATTTATGAAAAGACTTTCAAGATGGGTCACACAACAATTTTATGTTTTTTCTTTTTTCTTTTTAAAGTATTTCAAAGTTAAAAAAACTTTTGCTGTTAAAAGTTTCACGTTTTCATATTTAGTGTCAGTTGGAGTTGTTTTAGAGGTGAACGACTTCAACTGACATCATGCAACGAGGCGGGATGTGATTATTTAGACTTGCTACAAATCATTTAGACTTACAATGAGATTGTTTAAATTAGGTAGAAGGGTACAAGATCGTTTAGACTTAGTACACCGGTACAAGATTATTTAAACTTGGTACAAGGGTACAATATCGTTTAGACTTGTTACGAGATCATTTAGACTTGCTACGAAATCGTTTAGACTAGGTACGAGATCATTTAGACTAGGTACAATATCATTTTTTCATGTGTGTGTGGCTGATTAATCGCAAGAATATTTATGTTATTTCACGTTGTGGGCTTGTGGACTTTTGACTTTTTTAAAATTGTTCTATACGATGTACATATTTTTGTGCTTTGTTCTATTTTTGAAAAAATCCAAATTTAATTTTAAAAAATCAATTTTAAAAATCAAATAAATTGAAATTCAATTTCAAATTGAATTTGGTTTCCTCATAAGAATACGAATTTCACCTCTTCCACTGATTTCTTGCAAACCGTGTGTTAATTTTTTGTAAATTGATTTTGCATGAAATTCCTATATACATACATACATACATATATATATATATATATATATATATATATATATACACTTAATTGAGATTAAGGTGTGAAAAAAAAAGAAAAATTTGGAGAAATATATGAAAAGTTCATATTTTTTGTTTTCCCTAAAAAAACATAAAATCAATCACCAATTCGATCCGACAAGCGCATTCTAAAGAGAGAAAATAGTATAGATGTGGTCGTCTATACCTTGGAATCAATAAAAATGATTAAGAAACGAAGGAGGATTTTGAATTCTAAGGTTAGAACATTCCGTATCGATTCTCTATGTTGCCTTGCTCGTATTTTCATCAGGATTGCTCAAATCACGTCATCTGCCACATAGCAAAGTTAGGACACGTGCAGGTTAGAACATTGTGTTCCTTGGGAATAGAGCAAGTATAAGTTTGTTTTGGTAAATGTTAAGCTAAAAATCAAAATTGTTCTTGTAGGAAGCAGTAGACGTTATACCAACAAGAGGACGTGCAAGAGCTAAAAGTAGATCGAGGACTACAACTGAGCTCAAAATGGATTCAAAAGCTCATTCTGTCAATCCAAATGCGAAGAGAGAACAAGAAGAGACATTATATGATACAGTATCATAGAGGTTGATAAATGGATTATCAAGGGAATGTGAGGAGAAATTTGGAACAGAAAGACTTAAGGCGTTGAGAGCCATTAAATTATCTGGAATCGTAGAGCCTAAGCAAGCAAAAAAAATGGATTAGAATGGTAGAAAAATTCTTCAGGGTGATGAAATGTTCTGAAGAAAGAAAGGTGGATTTGGATGTTTCTTTACTACAAAAAGGTGTTGAAGATTGGTGGACATTTGAGGAAAATAGAGGTGAAGAAGTTTGTTGGGAGGAATTTTTAAAAAAAAAAATCAACAAAGAAAATTTTTCAAAAACTTATAAAGATGAAAAACGAGAAGAAATCTACATTTGAAATAAGGAGACCTCTCTGTTGCAGAATATGAAAAGAAGTTCATCGAGTTAGATAGGTACTCCATGATATTGGTAGCATCAAAACAAGAAAGATGTACGCAGTTTGAACATGGATTGAGGGCACGAATAAGGTCAATGGTCATGGTGATATTCGTGCAATGTGATTATGCAGAGTTAGTGAATGTTGCTCTGTGAGTTAATAAAAGTCTGGGAGGAAACTACTTATTTTTTAATTTAGTGAAGAAGAAGAATAGCATAAAAGTATTGGAGGTTCTAGTTAGAGGCTCAAGTCTACATCAAGTCAAGGGTCGAGTTGGAGTGGTAATCCAAAGCAAACGTGTAATGAATGTGGCAAGAGACACTCAGGGGCATGTAGGTGAAAGGGCATAGTTTGTTACAAGTGTAGAGAGACGGAACTGACAAAAGTGAATTTCAAAACAAAACTAAAGAAAGTAAGGGACCAACATTGATTATTGAAAAAAGTGAATGCCAAAACAAAAATAAAGGAAGACGGACCATTGAGGTTGTGCATTGATTACTAGCAATTGAATAACATAACAATTAAGAACAAGTATCCTTTGCCACGTATAGATGACCTCTTTGATCAACTGAAAGAAGCCTTAGTTTTCTCCAAAATAGATTTGTATACAGGTTACCATCAACTGAGAATTAAAGAGTCAAATGTACCAAAGATATCCTTTAGAATATGTTATAGGCATTACGAGTTCTCAGTATGCCTTTTGGTTTGACAAATGCCCCAATTGCTTTTATGGACTTGATGAATAGTGTTCCATCACTATTTAAACCAATTTGTCATTATCTTTATTGATGATATCTTGGTTTATTCTCAAGACGCGAGAAGGCACATGGAACACTTGCGAATTGTGCTTCAAATCCTGCAGGAGGAGAAACTATTTGCAAAGTTTAGCAATGGTGAATTTTGGTTGAAACATGTGGTATTTCGTGGGCACGTTATATCCCCAAATGAGTTGAAAGTTAATTCACAGAAAGTTGAGGCGATTGAAGATTGAGAGCACCCAAAAACAATATTTGAAGTTCAAAGCTTTTTTGGTTTCACCGCTATTTCAGGCATTTTGTTGTATGATTCTTTAGAATAGCCCTTCCATTAACAACATGTATAAACTAGGTAGTGAGATTTGAGTGGACTAATGAATGAGAGAGGATCTTTCAAGAATTGAAACCCAGAGTTACTTCTGACCCCATTCTCACATTACGTATGTCCGAGAAGCAATACAAATTCTTTTATAACGCGTCTCACAAAGGCTTAAGATGCATTCAAATGAAAAAGGGAAAATTGATAGCATATGCATCTAGACAACTAAAATTGCATGAATGCAACTACCAACACACAACATAGAGCTGACCACCACAGTCCACACATTTAAAATCTATCGACATTATCTCTTTGGAGAAAAGTGCAATGTCTTTGCTGACCATAAGAACCTAAAATTTATATTTGATCAAAAGGAGTTAAATTTGGGGCAAAGACAATGGATGGAACTTATTAAAGACTTTGATTACACTATTATTTATCATCTTGGAAAGACTAATGCTGTAGTTGACGCGTTGAACAGAAAGAGCTCAAGTGTAAGAATGGAAGGAAAAATAGTTTTACTACAAGAGTTGAGAGGCTGTAAAGTGATCTTGAACATAAGATCAGTTGGAAATTTAATAGCCCGATTTCAAGTTAAACCTACCCTCGAAGAAGAAATTGTTAAGGCACAACCTAAAGGTCCCACATTAAGAAGACTAGCCGAAGAAGTAAGATATGAAAAGCGATCAACTACACATTTAGAAATGATGGCACGTTGCTTAAAGATCAAAGGTTATGTGTTCCAAACATTTAAGCACAAAAGGAGAGACTTTTGGAAGAAGCACACAGCTCAGCTCATGCAATGAATTATGGCAGTATCAAGATTACAGAACTTTAAAGGGCCACTATCAGTGGCCAAATATGTGAAAGGGAGTAGCAAAGTTTCTGGCCGAGTATTTGATCTGTCAACAAGTCAAACCACAACGCCAAAAGATTGATGGACTATTGTGCCTCTTGCCAAGTTCTGAGTCCACAATTTCCCAAAAGGCCAAATGTTTGTGATGAAATTTGGGTAATTATAGATAGATTCACCAGGATAGCGAGTTTCATCCCCATCAAACAAGTCTTTTCGTTAGAAAAATTGTCTAAATTATATGTCGATAAGATTGTAAGTCTATATGTGACCCTAATTTCTATAATTTCTTACTAGGATTCATGCTTTACCTCTAATTTTTAGCCTAAATTACAAGATGCCTTGGGAACCAAGTTGCATTTTAGTATTGTGTTTCATCCACACACTAATGGCCAATCTGAAAGAACTATCCAAACATTAGAAGATATGTTAAGAGCTTCTGCCCTACAGTTTAAAGGAAGCTCGGGCAAGCATTTGTCCTTGGTTAAATTCGACTATAATAATAGTTAGCATTCCAACATAGGGATGGCTCCTTTTGAAGCATTATATGAACAATGTTGTATGATAACGTGTATAAAAACCCATTATCATATCCTCTTTAATTATAACAATGAGGTCAAAACGCATAAGAAGAGGATCAAAGCGTATGACTAACATTGTAAATTTATAAATATTTAGAAATACAACTTACATAAGTATCATGCCTATTTTACGGGATTATCATGTTTAAACGTAGGACAAGTGGAAAAGGAGAAAGGAGCAAATCACAGAGGACATCTCGTGTAGAGGCTACGCAATGGAAACTTGCTTGGCTATTAACAACTCCAGACAAGAAAACATGTCATGACGCGAGGAAAGCTCACTAGAAGACAAGAATGGTAGTAGTAATGATATGCCATCGCAGGGCCAAAGTCAACACTAACATGCTAAGAGGAATAGAAGTTTCCTGCCGAAAAGTGGCCTATATAAGCATTTCATTCTCATCAAGAAAAGGAGGCGTGAATGGGCCAGTAAAAAGAGTTTGTAGCTGAGGTAGAAAAGAAGGCTATTCCTGTCGGTCCTCTAACTTGTAACATTGATCCATTTCTTGTCTCTCACTTATTTTGTATTCTTTATGTTCTATCCTGTGCATATTGTATATTGGCCTATGGCCTACATTCTTTGTATTTTTACACACGTATAACTTTTAAATCCACATTCCTATATTTTCCATTAGTCAACGTGTTATTAGTAGCTTAGGTAGATGATAGGTCTTGATAAAAAGTTGTTTGTAAATCTTATCACGTTATTTGCGCTATTGTCATCACTTGACCAGCATAAGTTCCTAACTACTCAAAAGGGAAAGTAGCTAAAATCTAATTAACGCGTGTGAGAAGGAATTGTATCTCTTTGCGAGATCATTTCTAACATTTGTATCCAAAAGAAGAACAAGTGTGGACAGTAGGTACCGAGAGGTAGCAATCCTTAATCACAAAATGCTATATGGTTCATGAGTAGCCCCTTCTAGATATAACTCGCAAAATCATATTTGACCATATGGATCTCTGAAAAGCAACCATATATGGCATATAATGGCTTCGAGAAAATATACCTTAAACATAAGTATGTTTTAGTAACTTAAATCGCATCAAGGTTATCCTCTTACTTATTCGCATGATAATACGTTGGCATTCCTGCCTTCATTCTCTTGATACAAGTTAGTTTGCATTACCATACCTTTTGCTTAACTCTCACTATGAACTGTCACCATTTCGCTTGCACTTGGACAAGTAGTAGGAAAACTTGTACTCAACAAGGACTTATGTACTACACTACAGAAAGTTGTGGTGAGCACATTACACGCAATGAATCTACATAGTGACGTATTGCAGTTACACTATACAATTGCGAAACTATTAAGTCCAAACACAACCAAGTTTTTGGCACCACTGTTGGTAAATTGATTTTTAGATGTTAAAGTAGAGTCTTACTTTGATTTTGGGCAAAGCATTGATTTTGGTGAATCACGCAATTAGCCAAAAATTGCACGAAGAGATTCAAGGTATCGGAGTAATTTGTGATTGCTTAAACTAACCCCAGGATAGATATACATTTCGGATGATGACCAAGATAAATCTCAATGGATGCGGTTAGTCGCAAATGAAAATGAGAACCTCTATGAAGTCATCAAAAGAAGTATCCTAACGTAGAGCTAATGAAAGCATGTTTTAGTTAACTACGCGATAAGGATCAAGAAAGATTATTTTAGCATTGCGATGAATGATTGAGAGTAGAGACTTATTGTGATGAATAATCATGATGCAAAGAGTCATGATGTGAATGATCTATGGAGTTTAGTAATGATGAGGTTAGAAAAGCTATGGGGAGCAGAAGCGATGATACCACAGTTCTTCCTCGCCAAAGAACCTGAACGTAAGGAGGCATCTATAATGTATAACTCATCCAATATTTTTATTGCAACCCTATATTAATGTGCATATTTACATATATCTCTTTACCTTTGTAAGTATTCTTATATTTATAAATTAGTATTCAATTTTTTATCCTTTAATCTCACAAGGGGATTGTGTGGTATGCCGCGAAGCTACAGGTTCGTCTAGTAGAATTCATAAGATGAAGTCAGTTTATAAGAAGGATTGAGCCAAATGCATTAGGTATTTTGACCTTTTAGTGCATCAAAGCTAAGAGTAGGTTTCATTGGGAAGTGTTAGGGTCCTTAGGAAGTATGAATCGTCTGGTCAAATCTTAGAGTTCTTAAACTTTCAAGAAGCAATGAATGTGTTAAACCTCGAGATACGAGTAGTCTGGCAGGTTTATCATGCCACATTTAATTTGACATGATCTTAATCGTATGATAACCGCACTTTTAAACCTAATTAAGAGTGCCTATTTAAACAAAACTATGAGTTGCAGTATTTAGCCAAACACAACAAGTCACGAATCCACAAATTCTTATATCCTTCAAAGTATTGCCATTCCAAAAACTCTACTTCAAGTTCGTCAAGGTATTCTCTGGTTGTTTGTTTCAGACTTAATAGTTTAGTGTGTGTATAGCGCAATTACAATACATCATTGAGTTAGGTCATCACGTATAATACACTCACCGTAACTCTTTGTATAGCATGCTTCAATTCTAGGCGATGAGTCATGGGTCATGATCATCACATGTCAGATGCTCACTATGTGCCTCTTCATCGCGTGATGCATAAGTCCTAGTTGCATACAAATTTTCTTACTGTTTGTCCAAATACAAACGGAACAGCATGTTAACTTGGGTGATCAAGGGTTGAACATAGGGAATTGTTTATAGACGTTAGTTGTAGGGTCTTCTCATCATTTAAGCATTATGACAATCAAGTAGAAAGAATATAAAGATAACTAAAACTACTTATCTACAATTAGAGACTCATGCACAGAGAATAAAGTATGGTAAGGTATAGGATTGGATGAACTAACTTGTATGTGAGAAAAAGGGTGAAGGAAGATCTATGCATTATTAGGTGATTAAGTAGTGTAGGATCTTTGACGCGATATAATTGCATAATAAGCCCATGATTAAGGTGACCTTTTCTCAAAGTGTTTAGACGCCACGGTTGCTCATAGTACTTATAAAACTACTTGTTTCAGGATAGCAACCTCTCAGTGCTTAATGTCGACACTTGTTCACCTTTTCAGTTATAAATGTTGAAAGTTACCTCGCTAAGGTGAAGTTTGTTGCCAAACTCCTCCTTATGCGCATTAGCCCTATCCTTGCTAATGCTTATAGTACTTGGCTTATTGTATTTATAGGACTACTCGTTTAAGGATGACAACCTCTCAATGCTTATTGTCCAAACATTTTCACCATTCGGGATACTGTTGGAATTTATGTCCTAAAACTCGTAGATTGTAAATATAATCCATTGACCGTTATTAAAAAATTGATTATTGTAATAATTGTTATTGATTATAATATTAGTTTTGTCTTAATAATCTAAATTCAATAAACTAACATCCTAAGTTGTTTAATGAGTCTTGAACAGTATGTAGAGACATACAAGGATCAATGTT